>CAUYQU010083140.1:0-12139 GCA_963574635.1 Cheracebus regulus
TTAGCACATTGTGGGTTTCTAAATAAATTTACAATGATTTCTAAATTCTAAATAAATTTAATTTTACAATAAGAAATATAAAGGATTTTTCCAGCAAAAAAACATGGGAGAAATAGCAGCCTTATCTTTATAGTCTAATACTAAACAAGGGACCTGAGCCACGGGAAGGGAAGAGGGGCAGCTGTTGATCACAGCTCATCTGGCCCGAGGGTCTCACCAGAGTTATCATTGCCTATTCAGTTAGGGAGGCATAGTGGGTACAATGATTTATGAAAAACATATGGGAGGGCCAGGCACAGAGGATCACACCTGTAATCCCAGCTCTTGGAGAGGCAGAGGCAGGAGGATCACTTGAGCCCAGGAGTTCAAGGCCAGCCTGGGCAACATAGTGAGACCTCCTTTCTCAAAAGAAAAAAAAAAAAATAGCCCACCATGGTGGCATGTGCCTGCGGCCCCAGCTACTCAGCAGGCTAAGGTGGGAGGATTGCTTGAGCCCAGGAATCTGAGACCAGCCTGGGCAACATAGTGAAACCTCCTTTCTACCAAAAAAAAAAAAAAGAAAGAAAAAAAAATTATCCAGGCATGGGGGCAAGTGCATGCAGTCCCAGCTACTCAGGAGGCTGAGGTGGAAGGATTGCCTGAGCCTGGGAGGTCGAGGCTGCAGTGAGCCGTGATGGCACCACTGCATTCCAGCCTGGGCAACAGAGCAAGATCTTGTCTCAATAAAATAATATTTTTTAAAAAAAGGAAAAGGAAAAAAGCACATGGGAGAAAACTCAGAATTCAGACAATCATTTTCATTAACTTTTTTCCTGAGACTTGAGGGAATGATTGGCTGCTAATTGATTGCAATTCTGGAGCCAGAGAACCCAGTTTTCTAGGCTGGGCATCCCTTGCTAGACAGTCTGCAAAGCTCCTTCCACTTGTTAAGTGTCTACGATTCCACAAAGTGACACCTACCTCCTCCAGTGGCTAAAGCCACCTGAAATACTACAGCGTGGGCTCCCAAGGCGAGGCAGCTGCCCTAAACGCATAAAATAATGGCTTTATTTTATGAATTAAATAAGGTCCTTGGGCAGAGGCTTCAGATAGATGGGATATCTAAAGCAACAAGCTATGCTCTTCTAAAGAAGCCAAAGGAGAGTGTAAAAGGGCCAGTTAGACCTTGCAACCTCAGAATGAAAGTATGTGTGAAGACTCAGGCATGCAAAGCATTCCTTAGGCAGCAGAGCGCGAAAGATGAATGGAAGGTTCTAGGTCTCCAACAAACAGCCTTTCCTACCTCCCAGCCTAGGAAGCATAGTGTCTGTAATTACGGCTGTCAGCCTCTAGATGGCAGTCAGAAAAAACAAACATTCCCCCACCACCACTCCAGAGTAAATTAAGAAGGTAAAGTTACAAAGTCTTCTTTGTAGGTTAATGAAGAGAATATTTTCTGTCATGGCTGAAGTATTTCCACTTGATTTAGTTCTAGGAAGTCCTTCGGTTCCCTGCTTTCAGGCCCTATTCTCCTGCCTCCGTTCTAATAGGTGTGTAGTGTGTCTCACTGCTTTTAAATTTCTATTTCCCCCATGACATTGGATCTGGAGCCACTTTTCAAGATATACAGATGCCTATTTGCTATCTGTATATCTTCTTTGGTGAGGCATCTCTTGAGATCTTTGGTCCATTTTGGGGGATGGATTGTTGGTTTTTTTATTATTCAATTTTAAAATGTCTTTGTACATTTTGGATAGCAGTCTTTTGGCAGAGGGGTCTTTTGCAAATATTTTCTCCCAGTCTGTGGCTCGCCTTCTCGTTCTCTTAACATTGTCTTTATCAGAGAAAGTTTCCTTTTTTAAAAAAAAATTTTAGTTATGTCTAGCTTATCAGTTTCTTTCACGGATCATGCATTTAGTGTTGTATCTAAAAAGTCATTGCCATACTCAAGGTTGTCTAGATTTTTTCCTGTTATTTTCTAGGAGCTTTATAGTGTTTTACATCAGGTCTGTACTCCATTTTGAGTTAATTTTTGTGAAAAGTGTAAGGTCTGTTTCTAGATGCATTTTTTTTTATATGTGGATCTCCAGTTCCAGCAGTATTTGTTGAGAAGATTATTTTTTATCCATTGCATTGCCTTTTCTCCCCTGTTAAAGATCAGTTGACTATTTATGTGTGTCCCAGGCTTTTATCATATCGACTCTGCCATCTTTTTCTCCTGCTCTTGCTATCATGGATTGATGTGTCTTGCCCACAAAGCCTCTTAAAGTTGCATAATCAGAGCTGGGTATGGTGCCATGCATAAAGTCTCCGCGCCTCGGGACACTTAGGTGGAAGGATCCCTTGAGCCCAAGAGTTCCGAGACTGTAGTGCTTTATGAGCCTACCTGTGAAGAGCCACTGCACTCCAGCCTGGGAACATAGCAAGACTCCACCTCTTAAAAAATAGTTTCATCAGGCAGCCTGCTAGACACTGATCAAGGCCTAGCTCTAGGAGCTGCTAGGGTGCAGGTTCGAATCCCAGGTGGGCTTAGCGTTAGGAAAAGGGCTAGGGCCTTAGATCTAGTGCTAGCGCATTAGTAGGATAGCACAGTATGTAGGGTGCAGGAATAGGAAGGTTGTAGGATCGAGTCCCAGGCAGAGAAAAAAAAGGAGAAAAAAGAAAATGGCCAGGCACAGTAGCTCATGCCTGTAATCTCAGCACTTTGCGAGGCCAAGGCAGGTGGATCACGAGGTCAGGAGTTCAAGACCAGCGTGACCAACATGGTGAAATCCCATCTTTACTAAAAATACAAAAAATTAGCCAGGCTTGATGGTGCATGCCTGTAGTCCCAGCTACTTGGGAGGCTGAGGCAGAAGAGTCACTTGAACCCGGTAGGCAGAGGTTGCAGTGAGCCGAGATCGCGCCATTGCACTCCAGCCTGGGCAACAAGAGTGAAACTCCATCTCAAAAAAACAAAAACAAAAAAACAAAAACAGTTTCATCATCATTGTTGACAGTAACTTTTCTGAAAACATTAATATTTGTGCCAAAGATTCTGCCTCTTAATTCTCCCAAGAAACTGAGCTTTAGGTGCTCAGGTCAATGAATAAATGAATGGAATGGTTACTCAGGGTCCCAGCAAGAAACAAAATCTAACTCAGATGTCTCAAGAGACCATAATCAAAAGACTATTTACAGCAGGTTAGGGCAGCCAAGAAGAAAGTAACCCAGAGACTAACGTCAGTACATAGCCCTTTCCACCCTAGTTCTGAAAACGCAGAGGCAGGAGCTAGTGTTACCAGAGCCCAGTGAGAGCAGGGGCCAGGGTAGGAGCCACATAGGAGGAACATATAATATAGACCCGGGAGGTCAGATGCTCCTCATTGACTGTGAATTTTATTAGGAAAGTGGCATCATTTGTAGGTTGCAGTTTTAAAGTTTTTACTACATCCGATAGAGCAGCAGTGCAAACTTACAGAATATTATCTCCCTGCTGGCACCTTAACTGAGTGGGCATTGGGCCATCCCACAGTCTATCAGACTAGCTGTTTCCTATGCTGGCGTCTGGTGATAACATCAGTGAAATCCAAGGGCATGCATGAGCCCACGGCCACACTTCCGATGTAAAATGAGTTCCTTGGTAGAAGGTGATATTATGCAAATTATAACAGAGAAACCCCTCCAAGTGGTTTCTTCATTTCAATCCCTTCCTACATACTGGTCTATCATCCTGAACTTGAGGTCTTAAGAATATGTCCATAGATATTCTTCTATGAACTGATTGTATCTTTGGAGTATGGCAAAAAATAATTAATACTAGAAAATAGATCTGCAGGGAAAAGGACAGTCAGGAATGTCTAAAACTTAAGAAAGGATTTCCCTGTTTTCCAGGGTTGTAAGGATAATAGTATATAGAACAGAACACCTAGGCCAAATCATTGGTTAGGAATGCCATCTTCCTGCTTCTTTGTTTTGTGTCTGGCTATCTGCCCTGAATCTTAGAACCACAGACTAAAAGAGTTCTGAAAAATGCTGCTTTCAAGGCTCATCCTTACATGAAATTCACTATGGCTGAAACCAAACTCATATTCCTCCTTGTTACTATCCTGGGTTTTCTCTCTGATCGGTGGTGCTGAGGTTTGAAACATTGGGAAAATGCTTCCAATGGTTGTCAGGAATTTCTAGGGATCTGGGCACCACAAATTTAGAATGACTATCCCAGAGCAGGAGAGTTTGACAATTCTGTGACCCTCACAAATAAATTCTTGCTGTCATACTGAAAAGTAAGCTAGTTAGACTTGATTGAAGTTTCCAGGGCTATTTGATAAGGGGTATAGGTTCTCTCATTAACATTATTCTCTAAGGTTGGAAATAGACTCTAAGACATTCACTGAATTAATTTACTCAGCAAATACTTAGCACATATGATGTGCCAGGAAGTACTCTAGATACTCAGAACATACCGTAAACAAAACAGACAAAAAACCCTTGCCTTCATGAGACTTATAACAAAGTAATAAAATATATAGTGTCTCAGAGGATGATTAAGTGCTTTGCAGAAAAACAGTGTAAAGACATCTAGAGACGCTGAAAGGATCTGCACATTTCAGTAGGATGGACACGGAAGGCCTCCTTAAGAAGGCACCATTTGAGCACAGATCTGAAGTATGTGAAGAAGCCACTTGGGTATCTGGTGAAAGAGCTTTTCCAGGTATTTAGCAAATAATTTCTTAACTTATTCTACATTTTATTTTTTGTTTTGGAGACACAGTATCTTTCACTCTGTCACCCAGGCTGCAGTGCAGTGGCACGATCTCTGCTCACTGCAAATTCCACCTCTTAGGTTCCAGTGATTCTCCTGCCTTAGCCTCCCAAGTAGCTGGGATTACAGGTGCCTATCACCACACCCAGCTAATTTTTGTATTTTTAGTAGAGACAAAGTTTCACACTTGGCCAGGTTGGTCTTGAACTCCTGAGCTCAAGGGATCCACCTGCCCAGGCCTCCCAAAGTACTGGGATTACAGGCAAACGAGACATGGCACCCGGCCTCTAAGCTTTATTTGTATGTATTCTTTAATCAAATATCTATTTTATATGACATTAACTGCAGGTATAAAGAGATAAGATAACGGACATTTATTGAGTGCCTGCTACGTACCAGGCACTATGCTAAGTATTATGAATGAGATTTGGTACCTTCACTAAGATTTACAACTTAATGCAAGAGGCAAGGTGTAGACATACACTTTCTGCAGTCAGAGTGTAGCAGCAGTTCTTACGAGGAGGAAGCGTTGGTTTGAAGTTGCACCACCGGAAGTTTATATGCACCTGACCTACCTGAAGTCTACACCTCCCTTTCAAAATGAATTAAGGTGTGAAGGGTGCTCTCCACTCTAACAGAGGGGAAGCCAGCAAGTTAATACCTGATCACACCTTATTTATAGAACACTGTGGTTAACAATGTCTTCCCAAATTAACTCATTTAATCTTCACAACAATAAGAAGCAGGTGTTCTAAGAAGCCTTTGTGTCTCTCTGTGATGGAGAAAGGCTCAGAAGGCTGAGTAGTATGACAAGGCAGTGATACGGTAAAGTTAGACCAAGCACAGTGCGTTTCCCACTGCAATGCAGCTCTTATGAGCATTTGCTGAAATAAATCAGCTTTGATATTCTCCTGACTCGGTCCTCTCCTACTGACACGACATAAGGAGAGTTGAATTGAGGTCGGGGCGGATTTAGAGCCCAAGCCTTCACAGCGCTCCCTGTCTGCGCTCGCGCACGGTAGGAACTCGCCTTTCACAAAGACGCGGGGGATTCTGGGTGTGTGCGGCCTGGGAGCGCGCGCATGCGCGACAGCTCGCGCTGCGGAAGTGGTGAGGCGCACTACGTGGGCCAACTGGGCTCGGAGCGCAGCGGGGTCAGGATGGATCAGGACGTGTTGCACCCTGAAGAGCCTCATCATCGGCGAGAGTGGGGTAAGTCCAGGTGAGGCGGGCGTGCGGGTCGTGACGAGGGTGGCTGGGCTCTTTCTGCCTCCGTGGTCACTGCGTCTTGGGCCGCAATGGGAACCGTCAACGGCTGCAAGCGTCCACGATGGCGGCCAGGCTCGGGCCGGCTCCGCTGCGCTCTCCTGGGCCTTAGTGCCGCGCTCTCCCTCGGCTTCTGCGCCCCTCGCCCCACCCGCGCCTGCCTGGTTCCCGGCCTCTGCCAGGCCTAAGTTCTCACGGTCACTCTCCCGCCTGTGGCGCCGAGAAAACACAGTTTCGAGGGCCGCCGATCAGCCGGCCGGTTTGCTGCGCGGAGCTCAGGGCGTGGCGGGTGGGTTTGGGCCCGAATCCAGCCGGGGGACACCTCGCCTCGAGTCCCTCGGGCTTCAGGATGCCTGACAGCCCGAGACCCGTGAGACGTAACGTTCCCATTTGAGGGTTTCTGTGGGGCCTTCTCTAAATCCATAGTGTCGTCGGGAAGTTTCGTGACGCCTTGGGTCCCATTCCTGGCCTGTTTGGGCGCAGCTTCATGTCGCTTCTTTTACTTTTTGATTAGTTGGCTGTGAAAGCACTCCTGGATCTTGTGACTGCTGGAAAATTTCACTTTAGTGTAAAGTCCAAGTGCTTCCGCTTTGGACCACCTTAAGTGTAATTGTTATTTCTCATTTTGCCACATCCTATGGAGACAAAAAATTAGTATTGTGGCTTTTCATTTTTTATTTTTTCTTGGGGAAAATAACATTGATAGTGGAGTATAAGGTAAGACATGGATCTAGGAGGATGTTGCCAGAGGGTTGTGATTTCATCCAGCTCTTAGAACTAAGTTCTCCAGGTGAAGTATTCTTGCCATCTGATTGTGAGTAGGTTATTTTTAAGGCTGTCCCGATCCTGAACCACATTTACACTCCAGGGGCTGTAATCAGTTTCATATTTTAGCTATACCTTCTGATACACTATTTTTTTTTTTTTTTTTGAGACTGAGTCTTGCTCTGTTGCCCAGACTGGAGTCCAGTGGCGAGATCTCAGCTCACTGCAACCTCTGCCTCCTGGGTTCAAGTGATTCTCCTGCCTCAGCCTCCTGAGTAGCTGGCATTACAGGTGTGTGTCACCACGCCGGGCTAATTTTTGTATTTTTAGTAGAGACAGGGTTTCACCATGTTGTCCAGGTTGGTTTTGATCTCATGACCTCAAGTGATCCACCCGACTCAGCCTCCCAAAGTGCTGGGATTACAGGCATGAGCCACCACGACTGGTTGATACATCTTTCAAATAACTTGTTATGCATGTAAAATTTTATAAATTAAAGTACCCTTATACAAGTAGAATGAAAGCTTTCCTTATGTAACTTTTAAAATTGTAAATTTTTAAATTATAAAGTCTTATACTTATGTAACAAACCTGCACATTCTGCACGTGTATCCCAGAACTTAAAGTATAATAATAAAATAAGATTACAAAGTGTGATTTTTTTTTAGCTACTTTAGGATTTCAAAGCTTATTATGTAATACATTCTGAAATTTTATGTATTTTTAAAGTTTGACAATACATTGTCACGGTATTCCTCATTTAATGTACTCTGCATCTGCTGTAGTGAGGGATTTGCACATGCTAAGGAATAGAAGAATGAAACACTATGGGTAAGCAAACCAATATGATTGTGTTTGTGTGTGTATAAAGGGCTGAATAAAATCATTTACATAATCATCTGTTATATCAGGTACATATTTGAGGGTTAAAAAGTTAATGTAATAAACATTGCCTTAAGAATTTCGTAAACTTATCATCTTTCTTTTTCATTTCTCTTTTTTTCCTTGACATATGGTTCTCATTTAAGTTCAGGCATATATGAAGTGGGTATTTTTGAAGCCGAGAATGGTTGGTTGTCATTTCATGTAGCTCAGCCCAATACTTGAAATTGGTTAGCACTTTATGTAAATGCGTGGCATGGGTGGCAAGTTAGAGTGTTTCAAAATTTTCTGGAAGGTTAACTGGAGTATATGATATTCATTCCCTGCCCCCTTTTTTTTGAGACAGGGGTCTTGTTCTGTCACCTGCTGGAGTGCAGTGGTGTGATCCTAGCTCGCAGCAGCCTTGACTTCCCTGGGCTCTATCAGTCTTCCCACCTCAGCCTCCTGAGTAGCCTGGACTACAGGGATGAATCACCATGCCTGGCTAGGGCTTTTTATAGAGACAAAGTCTTGCTGTGTTGCCCAGGCTGGTCTCGAGCACTTGAGCTCAACAGATGATCTTGCCCTCAGTGGATCCTCCTGCCTCAGCCTTGCAAAATGCTGGGATCATAGGCATGAGTCACCATACCCGGCTCTACTTTAAAATTTTTTTGTAGATGGGATTTCCCTATGTTGCCCAAGCTGTTCTGGAACTCATGGGCCCAAGCCATCCTCTTGCCTTGGCCTCAAAGTGCTGGGATTACAGGCATGAGCCATGGCACCTGAGAGTCCCCTTTTAGAGTAAGATCTGTTAAGTGGGTTTATCAGTCTCTCTAGTTCACTCCCCAGAAACAAATTTATTTCAGCCTAACCTTTTAAAACTTTTTCCTCAATGCGTAGTGGTGGATTATCAACTGGTCGCTGCAAAATTTTGACACTTTATTTCTTTCCTGAAAGGATTGCATTTAGTGAGAAAGTTGTCTTACTTGTCTAGCCAGTATACATTATTGGCCTATGTGATATGCTGTGGAAAACAACCTTAAACACTTAACGTTTCTGGATAAGATGAGAACAAATGACTCCACTAAAATAGAAGTCTATACTTTCTAAAGTGAGTTAGTACAGAAACATTTGTCATGGATATGATCTTAAAGGGTTGTTTTTACCAAGTTTGTTTCTAATTCATTACACAGTTGGAGCTAATGGAAGTGAGATAGCACTCGTGTTGTTGGGCAATTTTCTTAACAATGTTTACAGTACCACCAGATGATTAATTTACTTAAAGTAATTAGAACTCTCTCAGGTAAAAGTGAAAGGAAATCTTTTTGAAATAAAAGCGCTTTGAAAAGTAACTGATTAAATATATACTGTGGACTCTTACAAAACAACTTAGCTTCTGGAAAGAGTGGGGTATAGCTGGGCCTCGGGAACACCTGGAACCAAGCCTTGAGTACCTCAGGATTCTCATGGCTTTTCCATTTTTTCTCCCTGTTCTGGCTTCCTTCTCTTTGAAAACTTTGGAGGAATTTTTCTCCAAAAATCTGCTAGTAGACCTGAGTTTGAATTATAAGAGTTTTAAATCCAGTTCTAAAATTCTAGGAAAAGGACCCTGATTGGCTTACCAGGGACCGTGTGCCTGCTTATAGACCAATTAAATAATACAAGGAAATGAATTACTACAGTAACAATATCTTGGCTCCGGTGACCACTCTTGGTGGTCAGTCAGTTGTATCCTGAAAGTGGGGTCATAGTGTTGCAGAATATTCCTCCTTAGTTCAGCTAAAACCGGGTTCTTGTCATACGACCAGGAAAATTTAGGCATGCAGACACATTGAAGGGTGAGTAGAGCAGGATTTTATTGGGTGAAAACAAGAAAAGAGAAAAAACTCAGCAAAGCAAGATGGAGTCCTGCTTAGGCCACCTACCTCACAGATTGAATCCCAGGCCACCACACAGGAACTGAAGAGGACAGGTTTGCTCATCTGCACAAAAGCATCTGATGTAAACACTTGTGGGACAGGTCGGAGATTCTCCAGGGACCCTGTATTAGTCAGGGTTCTCTAGAGGGACAGAACTAATGGAATATATATATATATATATATATATATATGTGTGTGTGTGTGTGTGTGTGTGTGTACTACATACATAAAGGGGAGTTTAATAAGTATTAACTCACATGATCACAAGGTCCTTCAATAGGCCATCTGCAGGCTAAAGAGCAAGGAGAACCAGTCCAAGTTCCAAAACTGAAGAATTTGGAGTACTGTGCTTGAGGGCAGGAAGCATCCAGCATGGGAGAAAGATGTAGGCTGAGAGGCTAGGCCAGTCTCTCTTTTCAGCCAGTGAGGCTGATTGGATTTTGCCCACCCAGGTTAAGGATGGGTCTGCCTTTCCCAGCCCACTGACTCAAACATTAATCTCCTTTAGCAACACCCTCATAGACACACCCAGGATCAATACTTTATATCTAGTCAAGTTAACACTCAATGTTAACTATCGCAGACCCCTTTTTTATCTGCCTAGGCATTTGGCTGTCTCAGTAGCAGCTTCCATCATAACCATATGTGAGATTAGCCAAGTTACTTCATTTTTCTGTTGCCTCCATTCCTTCATCTGTAAAATGGGATTAAATTGTTCCCCTTTCATAGAGTGGTTTGAGGATTTTATGAGAAAATGCAGCATTCTTTGTAATAGTGCAAATCTGGAACCTGGAAACAATATAAACACTCATTACTGTATTAGGCTGTTTATGTATAAAGAAATATCTGAGACTGGGTAATTCATTAAGAAAAGAAGTTTAATTGGTTTATAGTTCTGCAGGCTATACAGGAAGCCTAACACAGGTATCTGCTTCTGGGGAGGTCTCAGGAAGCTTACGATTGTTGTAGAAGGTCAAGGGGGAGCAGGCATCTCACATGGTGGGAACAGGAGAGAGAGAGGGGGAGAGAGAAAGAGGTGCCACACTTTGAAATAGCCAGATCTTGCAAGAAGTTACTCACTATTGTGAGGACAGCATCAAGAGGATTGTGCTAAAGCATTCATGAGAAATCCACCTCATGATCCATCATCTCCCACCAGGCCCCACCTCCAACACTGGGGATTATAATTCAACATGAGATTTGGGTGGGAACACACATCCAAACCAGGTCAGTTACCTAGGGACAAGTTAAAGAAGTTGATGGACTCAAGCAGTTGATTGCTCTGCAGCCATTAAAATATATGTCCCCACCAGAAGGCCAGCTTCCTCCTACAACACGTGCAACACGTGACCATTTTCCCTGGTCCCTCTAGTTTGCAAAGGAGAGGGCAGAGCTCAACCTGCAGTGTAGAGTGAGACAGAGGGACCGTGATCCCTGGGTCCTAATGAGAAAGGGCTCTTGAGTAGAAAGGTGGTTACTGAGTTTGGCTTTCTCCTATAGAGGAAATGTGAGCAAAACAAGGAGATGGGGACCTGGAGAAGAGAGGATGCAAAAGTGGCCAAGTGGGGACACCTGTGGTGGTGGTGGGGGATTTGTTGGCGAGCTACAGCCTGTAGGCCAAATCCAGCCCACCACCTGATTTTGCACCACCCAGGAGTAAAGAATGATTTTTTACATTAAAATGATTGAGAAATAATTTTTTTAAAAGAACAGTATTTCATGATTTGTGAATATTATATGAAATTCAAATGTCAGTGTCCATAACTAAAACTTTATTGGAACATGCCAGACCCATGCACTTAGGTATTGTCTAGGGCTGCTTTCCCCTGTGCAGAGTTGAGTAGTTTTGACAGAGAGCATATGGCTCCCAAAGCCTAAAGTATTTACCATGTGATCCTTTACCAAAAAGGTTTGCTAAACCTGCCTTGTAGAATAATGCATGATTTTTTTTTTGGAAGAGTTAAATTTAACGTTTGCTGAGCTCTCATTCTTGCCCAGCATGGTTATGGGCTCTTATGTATTTAATACAATTCTGTTAACAATCCTATAAGGCAGGTACCATTATTATCTTCATTTCACAAATGAGAAAATTGAGGCACCTTGGTAATTTTCTCAAAGACCATGAGTGAGGAGAAAAGCTGGGATATGAACCCAGGCTGTGCAATTCCAGAGCAATAATGTATAATATCTAGTTTCATTTTCTGGCTTGTTATGTGATATAATTCCTGCCAATTAATCCTCCCACCTCAGCCTCCCAAGTAGTTGGGACTACAGCTGTGCCTACCATGACTGGCTGATTTTTACATATTTGTATAGAGATGGGGTCTCACTGTGTTGCCCAGGCTGGTCTCAAACTCCTGAGCTCAAGCCATCCTCCTGCGTTGGCCTCCCAGAGTGCTGGCGTTACAGTGTGAGTCGCCACGCCTGGCCCCGCATCATTATTTATACGTATTGTTGAATTATCATTATTCTCCCCTCCCCAGGAACGCAGGCCCCCTGGGGGATCAGAGCCTAGATGTAAGTCATATTTGTATTCTGTTGACTCTTAAATGAAGCACACACTCAGTCACTATCTGAATGAACAAGTAGTAAATGCAAGTATTCA
>CAUYQU010083142.1:0-107448 GCA_963574635.1 Cheracebus regulus
AAAAGTGACCACATAATTGGAAGTAAATCACTCCTCAGCAATTACATAGCATTTCACAGGTTTAAATAAAATATTGGTTGGCTGCTTAGTTGTTATTTTCATCCCCTATTGCTTCCTGTCTCCATTGTTAAGCACAATTATTGGCATAAAAGAGGTTTTTAATACCCATTTTTAGACTGCATTCTAGCCTGGGCAATAAAACAAGAATCTCATTCTCTCTCCCTCTTTCTCTTCCTCTTTCTTTCTCTCTTTCATTCCTTTTTTTCTTTCTTTTGCTGTTTCTTTCTCCTTTTCTCTCTTTTTCTAAAAAAAAAAAAAAAAAGCCCCACTCCAACTAAAGTAAATTAAAAAATAAGGACAAGCAGCTATTTCTGCGGATCTGAAGAAATCAACATAATACTATAGGAAGTATGAAAAAGAAAGATAATATGACACCCCAAAAGAACACAGTAATTCTCCAACCATAGATCCTTAAAAGAAGTCCTCAAAATGTCAAATAATATAAATTTTTAATTTTAAAAACAGAACTCCTGGAAATGAAATAGTCATTGAAGGAATTACAAAATGCATTTGAAAGCTTTAACAATGATTTAGACCAGGAATTTCCAACAGTGATCTAGACCAGGGGTACTGATCCATGATCTGTTAGGAACCAGAACACACAGCAGGAGCTGAGCATCAGGTGAGTGACTGAAGCTTCATCTGTTTTTACAGTCGCTCCCCATTGCTAGCTTTACTGCCTGAACTCTACCTCCTCTCAGATCAGCTGTGGCATTAGATTCTCATAGGAGTGCAAAGCCTATTGTGAACTGTGCAGGCAAGGCATCTAGGTTGCACGCTCCTCTTGAGAATCTAATGTGCCTAATGATCTGTCACTGTCTGCCATCTATTTGCAGGACAACAGGTTCAGGGCTCCCACTGATTCTACATTATGATAAGTTATATAATTATTATATATTACAATTTAATAGTAATAGAAATAAAGTGTACAATAAATGTAATGCACTTGAATCATCCTGAAACTATCCCCTACCTGCCAGTCTGTGGAAAAATTGCCTTCCACACAAAATCAGTCCCTGGTGCCTAAGAGATTCGGGGCCACTGATCTAGATCAGGCAGAAGAAAAAACTCTCAGACTTGATGAGTATTTTGGATGAATCTGGTCAAACAGAAATACAGAAAAGAAAGACTTTAAAAGAACAAACAGCCTCCAAGGTAAAGCAACTAAGCTTTGAATTGTTGGTGTTCCAGAGGAAGAAGAAAAAAGCAAGGAGTTTAGAAAACTTATTTAAGGAAATAATTGATGAAAAAAACTTGCCTAGTCTAGCAAGACATCTAGTCATTCAGATACAAGAGGTACAAAGATTAACAGGCAAATACACTGGAAAAGGACTTCACCAGGACATATAGTCATCAGATTGCTTAAAGTCAATGTGAAGGAAAAAAATCTAAAATCAACAAGAGAAAAGCACCTAGTCACCTTTAAAGGAAGCTCCATCAGACAAACAGCAGACCTTCTCAGCAGAAACCTTGCAAGCCAGAAGAGAATGGGATACTATTTTCAAAGTGCTCAAAGGAGATAAATTTTCATCCAGCTAAAATAAACTTCATTAGTGAAGGAAAAATCAGGTCTTTCTCAGACAAGCAAACACTGAGAAAATTCGTCACCACTGGACTAATACTTACAGGAAATGCTATATGGAAACAAAAGGTTGATATTCACCATCATAAAAACACATGAAAGTATAAAATTCACAGGTCTCATAAAACAATTACACAAAGGAAGAAGAGAAGGAATCAAATGGCACCATGATAGAACTCCATGAAACCACAAAGGAAAAACAAAATAAAGAATTTACAAAACAGCTAGGTAACAATAAATTTCAGGAACAGAATGTCACTTATCAGTGTTAACCTTGAACCTAAATGGATTAAGTGCTCCACTTAAAAGATACAGCCTGGCTGAATGGATTTTTTTAAATGACACAACTATATGTCATTTTTTAAAATGACACACAGACTGAAACTATCTTTGTGCTAGTCCATGGAATTATTTTCTTAATAAGAGCAATAATTACCTTTCTAGACACATAGACTGAAAGTGAAGGGATAAAAAAAGATATGCTACATAACCCGAAAGCAAAAGCTATTCTTATATCAGATAAAACAGACACACAGACTGAAAGTGAAGGGATAGAAAAAGATATGCTACATAACCTGAAAGCAAAAGCAAGTAGGAATAGCTATTCTTAGCTAGACACACAGACTGAAAGTGAAGGGATAGGAAAAGATATGCTACATAACCAGAAAGCAAAGGCAAGTAGGAATAGCTATTCTTATGTCAGATAAAACAGACATTATGTAAAAAATAAAAAAGACAATGTAAATAGATAATAGTAAGGCATCAATTCTGCAGGAGGATATGACAATTCAAAATATTTATACACCCAATACCAGAGTACTCATAAGTAAAGCTAATATTATTAGCCCTCAAGGGGTAGATATACTCCAGTACAATAATGGTTGGGGAATTCAGTATCCTGCTAATATGGTTTGACTGTGTCCCCACCCAAATCTCATCTTGAATTATAGTTCCCATAATCCCCATGTGGCATGTGAGGGACCTGGTGGGAGGTCATTGAATCATGGGGGTAGTTAACTCTATGTTGTTCTCATGATAGTGAGTTCTTACAAGACCTGATGGGATGGTTTTATAAGCATCTGGCATTTCCCCTGCAGGCACTCCTGCTACCCTGTGAATAGGTGCCTTCTGCCTTGATTATAAGTTTTCTGAGGCCTCCTTAGCCATGTGGAACTGAGTTGTTTAAACCTCTTCTTTATAAATTACCCAGTCTGGGGTATTTCTTCATAGCAGCTTAAAAACAGACTAATACACCCGCTGTCAGCATTGGACAGATCATCTAGACAGAAATTAACAGAATGCATTGGATTTGAACTGTACTGTACACCAAATGGACCTAACAGACATATACACTGTTTGAAACACTGTATCAAATTGCTGCAGAATACACATTTTCTGCATCAGCATATGGAACATTCTTTAGAAATACTATATATTAAACCACAAAACAAATCTCAACAAATTTTTTAAAATAGAAATTATTTCATGCATCTTTTGAGAACACAGTGGAATAAAACTCAATAACAAGAGAAACTTTGGAAATTGTATTCACATGAAAACTAAACAAAATGATCCCTAACTACCATAAGGTCAATGAAATATTAGAAAGGTATTTCTTAAGTTTTTGAAATAAATGAAAATGAAAACATACCAAAACCTACAAAGATACAGCAAAAGCAATGCTAAGAGGGAAGTATTTATAGCAATGAATGCCTAAATCAAACAATTAGAAATATTTCAAATGAAGAGCCTGGTTATGTACCTCAAGGAACTGGAAAAGCAATAATGAACCAAAGCCAAAATTGGTAGAATGAAAGAAATAATAAAGATTATCATGCAACTAAATGAAATGGAAGCTAAAAACACAATGCAAAGAATCAACAAAAGGAAAAGTTTTTTTCAATAGATAAACAGCTAAAAGACCAACCAAGAAAAGAGAAGCCCCAAATAAAATCAGAAATGAAAAAGGAGACATAACAACTGAAACCAACAAAATACAAAGGATCATCAGAGACTTGTGAAGAACTATACACAAACACACTGGAAAAACCTAAAGAAAATGGATAAATCCCTAGCCACATACAACCTACCAACATTGAACATAGAAGAAATAGAAAACATGAACAGAGCAATAAATAGTAATGACAGTGAACCTAGTAATAAAGTCTTCTGTCAAAGAAAAATGCAGGACTGAATGGCTTTACTGGTGAATTCTATCAAATTTATAAAGGAGAATTAACATCAGTTCTTCTGAAACTATTTCAAAAAATGAAGTAAGAGAGAATTCTTTCTCACTCATTCTATTGGACCCAAATTATTCCAGTATTAAAACCAGACAAGGGCACAACAAAATAAGAAAATGGCAGGCCAGTGTCCTTGAACACGGACACAAAAATCCTTAATGCAAGCAAAGTGAATCCAACAACGCATCAAAAAGATAATCCAGCAATATAATGTGGGATTTGTCCCAAGGATGGAAGAATATTTTGACATAGGCAAATCAATCATCATGATGCATCACATCAACAGAATAAAGGACAAAAAATACCAGATTCTCAAAAGACACAGATAAGGTGTTTGATAAAATTCAACACTCTGCAAATTAGGTATAGAAGGGACATGCTTTAATATAATAAAGGACATACACAACAAACCCACAGCTAATATCATATTGATTGGGAAAAGCTGAAAGACTTTCCTTTAAGAACTAGTTCAAGACAAGGATGCCCGCTTTTACCTACCACCCCTATTCCACGTAGTACTGGAAGTTATAGCCAGACCAGTCAGAACATAGAAATAAAAGGTGGCCAAGCTCAGTGGCTCACACCTGTAATCCTAGCACGTTGGGAGGCTAAGATAGGTAGATCACTTGAGCTCAGTAGTAGAAGACCAGCCTGGGCAATGTGGTGAGAGACCTCTTTCTCCGTAAGAATATAGAAATTAGCCAGGTGTGGTGGTGTATGCCTATAGTCCTAGGTAGGTATTCAGGAAGCTGAGGCAGGAGGATCAATTGAACCCAGGAGGTCCAGACTGCAGTGAGCCACGATCATGCCACTGCCCTCAAGACCCTGTCTCTAAGAAAAATAATAAAAGAAGAAAGAAACAAAAGGCATCCATATTGTAAGAGGAATGTCAGTTGTCTCCCTTTTCAGGTTATGTGACCATATATAGAAAAAAAAAAAGTTCACCAGGAACTCATAAAACTGATAAATTCAGTAAAGTTGTAGCATACAAAGTTTGTGTACAAAAGTATCATTTCTGTACACCAATAACAAACTAGATAATGCAGAAATCAAGAAAGGAATTCTATTTACAATAGTCACATAAAAATAAAATACTTAATAATAAATTTAACCAAGGGATATTCTCAAACATGATGAAAGAAATTGAGGAAGTCACACAAAAATGGAAAAAGGTATGTCATTATGTATAAAATACATGTAGATACTAGTCTATTTTGTTAGTTACTATCAAAATATACAAAAATCCATTGTAAAAAGTTAAAAATTATTAAAACACACACAAATACTTGGCAGTATTCACAGTTGGAAGAAATGTAAACCACGTTAAATTATAGCTGCATAAAATTAACAATAATACGTACTGTATTAATTTCATAGCTACCTGTTGCTATTGTGATCTCAAGGGTTGTGAGTATCTGCTTAAAATATCATGTGACATACCCTTATGAGCAGTTTGTCCCTCCATTAGGTTGATTATTGCAGTAAAAGTGATCTCTTGTAGTTCTCACATAGTTTTCATTGTGTTTAGTGCAATATCATGAATCTTTAATATTACACTATGGGACCTGTATGAAGTGCCATTAGTGATGCTGGAAATGCTCGCAAGAAGCAGAGAAAAGTCTTGATGTTACAAAAAATAGCTGTATTGCTTGATAGGTAACATAGATAGCAGTCTTCAGCTGCAGGTAATGATGCCATTTCACAAAGAATGACTTAACATACCATTGTGAAATACCAGAAAAAGCTATTCTGAAGCCATTGCCGTGACTATACCAGCAGGCACAAAAGCTTATACTTTTTGCTAAATACCTTTTGCAGCTTCTGTGTGGGTGCAGGATTTCTATAAGGAAGTTACACCTATAGTATCCAATGTGATGTGAGGAATAGCAAGTCATTATGTGACAACTTAAAAGGAACGCAAAGAATCTAGAGCTAGAGAATTTAATGGCAGCAAAGGTTGATTTGAAAAGTTTAGAAAGAGATTTGGCTTTAAAAATGACAAGACAACAAGAGAAGCAGCTTTTGACAATCAAAAAGTAAGAGTCAAGTCCGATTCCCAGATTTCATTAAGAAAATCATTGAGGAGAAAGGTTATTTTTCTGAACAGGGTTTTAATGTTGATGAAAGTGTCCTATTTGGGGAAAAATGCCACAAAGGAATTTATTAGGAAGAGAAGAGAGAACTAAGACTTAAGGCATTTAGCTACTAACCCCTGGCTTAGAAGGAAATTATTCATACCATCTGCCAGTTTTTCATTGGAAAACGAAGAGGATTGAATAGTGGGAACTTTTTCTGAATTGGTTGTATCAGTGCTTTGTCCCTGAAATTAGGAAGTACCTTGCTAGGGTAGGACTGCCTTTGAATGTTTTTTTGATATTGGCTAATGCCCCTGGCCACGGAGAACCCCATGTATTCAATACTGAAGGCTTCAGAGCGGTCTTCTTGACGCCACACATGCCTCTAATTCAGACTCTAGGGCAGGGAGTTGTAAGGACCCTTATAGCTTACTACACACAGTATGCTACTTAAAGCATTTAATGCTATAGTATGGAATCCAGATAAAACATGAAAGTCTGGAAAGATCCCACCGTTGAAGATGTCGTTGTTATTATAGGAAATGCCATGAAAGTCTAAACAAAAGATTTCTGTGGGAGAAAACTGTGTCGAGACGTACATGATTTCACAGGATTTATGATAGAGCCAGTCAAGGAAATCATGAAAGAGATTGTGGATATGGCAAAAAAAAAAAAAAAGTTGGGGTTGAAAGTGTTTCCAGATAGAGACATTGCAGAAATTCAAGAGCAAATGGATACCACACCAGAGTAATTAATAGGAGATTACTTGATGGAAATGAGTGTTTCCATGTTGTTCAAGGGGCAGCTGTGGTAACAATATCAAACTATAGGTTGAGTACCCTTTATCCAAAATGCTTGGGACCAGAAGTTTTTCAGATAATGAAATATTTACATTATACTTACTGTTTGATCATACAAAATCCAAAATTCTGAAATTCAAAATGCTCCAGTGAGTATTTCCATTGAGTGTCATGCTGACACTGAAAATGTTTCAGACTTTCGAGCATTTCAAATTTTGCTTTCAAATGCTTAACTGATACAGAAGGTGGAAAAGGCAGGAATACCTCCAATTTCATTATAATGGCATCAGCATCATCCATAATACTAAAACTAGACAGAAAATACTACAAAACAAAACTACAGACCAGAACTCCTCTTGAACATAAATGTAAAAATTCTGAACAAAAATTTAGCAAATTATATTCAACAATATATATAAAGTATAAATTTATCATGACTAGGTGGTGTTTATTCCAGGAATGTAAGGTTAATTTAACATTCAGAAATTAACATGTTATCACCATATTAGCAAGCTTTAAAAGTTAAAACTATATGATCTCAATAGATGGAGAAAAAATATTTGCCAAAGTCCAACATCTATTCCTGATTTTTAAACTTTCCTCAAACTATTAGGGGCATCTATGAAAAACTGAGAGCTACCATTATATTTAATGGTGAATGACTAAATTCTTTTTTCTAACATTAGGAACAAGAGAAGAATGTGTCCTCTTATCACTTCTTTTTCCATGTGGTTCTTTAGATTCTAGCCAGCACAGTAAGTAAAAAGGAAAAGAAGTAAAAGGCATCCATTGTCAAAATGTAGAAGTAAACTGTCTTCATTTACAGACATTATTTTCTGTAGAAATTTCGTGTAGAAAATATGTTGGAGTCTATGAAATAAAGACCAAAAGTAGATTTAACAAGGTTCCATGATACAAGATCAACATAAAAGAATTAATTTGGCCAGGCACAGTGGCTCACGCCTGTAATCCTAGCACTTTGGGAGGCCGAGGCGGGTGGATCACAAGGTCAAGAGATAGAAATCATCCTGGCCAACATGATGAAACCCTGTCTCTACTAAAAAAAATACAAAAATTAGCTGGGCATGGTGGCCCACACCTGTAGTCTCAGCTACTCAGAAGGCTGAGGCAGGAAAATCACTTGAACCCAGGAGGTAGAAGTTGCAGTGAGCTAAGATTGCACCACTGCACTCCAGCCTGGAGACAGAGCAAGACTCCATCTCAAGAAAAAGCATTTTATTTTTATATACAAGTAATCAATAAGAGTTGAATTTGTTTTAAAAAATGCATTTTCATCAAGCAGATGGTGCACACCTGTAGTCCCAGCTACTTGTGAGGCTGAGTTAGGAAGATTATTTGAAACCAGGAGTTTGAGTCCAGCCTAGGCAACATAACAAGACCCCATCTCTAAGAAAATTAAATTTGAAGAAATCCCATTTTCCATAGCATCAACAAATAGGAAATTCTTAATAAATCTGACAGAATATACAATACACCCTATATAATGAAAACTATAAACTATTGCTGAGAGAAATTAATCAAGAACTAAGTAGATGGAGAGACACATACAGAGAATTGAGTGGAAGACTTAATGTTGTTAATATACCAGTTCTCCCCAAGTGAATATAAACATTCAGCACAATGTCATTGTAAATCCCCAAGGTCGTTTATCATAGAAATGGACAAGCTGATCCTAAAGTTCATATGGGAATGCAAAATATCAAGAAAAACTACAAGGATATTAGAATAGAAAGGTAATGTGGGATGGTTAACACCACCTGATTACAGACTTTATAAAGCCTCAGAAATAAGGACAAGTTTGTATTTGCTTAATTGTAAACAAATAGATGCACGGTACAATAGCATCCACATGTAGACCCACACATTTATGGACAACTGAATTTTGACAGATTTAGAAAGGTAATTCTGTGGAGAATGGACAACTTTTTCAACAAATGATTCTAGACCAATTATTAGTCCATATGCAAAAAAAAAAGCAACTTTATGCCTGACAGTATATACAAATGAGTCAGAACCCTAAATACAAAGTATAAAACTATAAAACTTCTAGAAGAGAAAATAGGGGGAAGTCTTTATAACCTTGAAATAGGCAAAGATTCCCTAATATGATACTAGAGCACATTCTACCAATGAAAAACTGATTAATTGACTTCACCAAAATTAAAAACTCCCATGAAGTGAGGGAAAATACATGCAGAAGGATTTTTATCTAGAACATGTAGTGCACTCTCAAAAGTCAGTAATAGAAAACAACTCAGAAATATAGGCAAAAGGCATGAATGGAAACTTCACCAGAGACAACGTACATATGGCTGATAAGTATATGAAAAGATGGTCAACATCATTACACTAGGGAAATGCAAATTAAAACTGTAAGGAGGCTGGGTGCCATGGCACCATCATCTCAGCATTTTGGGAAGCCAAAGCAAGAGGATCGCTTCAGCCCAGTAGTTTGAGACCAGCCTGGGCAACGTAGTGAGACCTCATCTCTACAAAAATAAAAAAATTTGCTGGATGTGGTGGTGCACCCCTGTAGTTCCTGCTCTTCCAGAAGCTCAGGCAGTAGAATCACTTGAGTGACCCCCAGAGATTAAGGTTGCAGTGAGCCATGTTTGCACCACCGTAATTGAATCTGGGCAACAGGGCAACCTTGTCTCAAAAAAAAAAAAACCCACAAAAACTCGCTATACCAAGTGTTGGTGAGAATATGGAGGAAATATAATTTACATGTAGTACTGGTGCAAATGTAAAATACTCTGCTCAGTTTGGAAAACACTTTATCAGTCTCTTAAATAAAAGTCAGACACCTATCAGGTGAGCCCATCTTTCTACTTGAAGTATTTACCTCAGGAGAAAAGCCTATGTCCATGCAAAGAATTGTACAGTCTTCATGCAACTAAATAATGTTGTCAGCTTTTCAGTACAGCCAAAAACTGGACCACAATGCAAATGTCCCATCAACATGTGAGAGGATATTGTGGGCCATCTTTTCAGTGGGATACTAGATAACATTAGAAAGGAGTTAACTGTTGAAACATGCACCAATCTCAAGGTAATTATGCCGTGTGAAAGAAACCATACACACAATAGTACATACTGTATCTATTCCATTTATTTAAGACTCTTGAAATTGCAAACTGTTGTAGCAAAAAGTAGGTCGTGAAGGGATGGGGTGGTGGGAGGAAGGAATTGGGAAGGGTCACAAAGAAATTTGGGGATGTGATAGATAACAGTGTCTTAATTGTTAGGTTTTCTTGGGTCATGAAAACAAAAATGTAGACTCCATATGCAACTTCAGGCTGTAACTTTAAATATATGTCAAGGTATGGATTTTAAATATATGCAGTCTATTTTAAGTCAATTGTATCTCCATAAGCCTGTTTAAAATACAGCATGATAGAGGGGACTCACAGATTAAGAGACTTAAAAGACAGAGCAGCCAAACGCAGTGTGTGGATTTTGTATCTTGATTCAAACAAGCCAGCTACTGAAAGACAGTCTGTAGACCAGGAAAATTGTAGTATTGGGTGAATATTGGATAATGTTGATTAATCATTGTTACTTTCGTTAGGAAAGACAATGGTGTCTAACAAAAGCCCGTATCTATTAGAGGTGACAGAGTGTTGCCCTGTTGCCCAGGCTGGAGTGCAGTGGTGTGATCTTGGCTCACTACAACTGCTGTCTCCGGGTTCAAGTGATTCTTCTGCTTTAGCCTCCAGAGTAGCTGGGATTACAGGTACGCACCACCACACCCAGCTAATTTTTGTATTTTTAATAGAGATGGGGTTTCACCATATTGGCCAGGCTGGTTTTGAACTCCCGACCTTGTGATCCACCCGCCTTGGCCTCCCAGAGTGCTGGGATTACATGCATGAGCTACCATGCCCATCTGGAAGGCTTTATTAAATTATTGTCTATTCTTTTGTATATTTAAAACTTTCCCCTAAAATTTTTTTTTTTTAATATTTTCTATGGGTCTTTAACATTCTTAAGGTCTCTGTTGTTTTGGTCCCTGCCTTGCTCTGTCAGGAACATCATCTGCCTTTTCCCACAGTGTAGGGCCTGGTTGTGTCTAGAGTGACCATCTCCCCAGTGTGCCTGGGACAGTCTGAGTTTGTGCCCCTTGTCCCAGTGTGAATGTTCCTAGGACCCTCTGATTCACAAAGCTTGCTAATTTGAACAGGAAAGCAGATGCTCACCTTAGTTTTCTTCACATACCTGTGCTTTACACCTACTTGTCTTTATTAGATTATTCCTTTACCTGGAACCCCCTCCTAACCCTACACCTTTCTTACTCCAGTTTCCCAGGCCTTGACTCCTCAAGACCTTCCCTGATGTTCCTCCCCATCTCACCCTGCCCCTCCTAGTCACCTCCTCTGCACTGCCACCCTGCCTGGGGCATGCTCAAAGGTATACCATTATTGGAACTGCTCCCAGTTCAGTGAGTTTTTCAAGGGTAGGGATCACCACCTCTTCATCTTTGGGTTGTTGGTGCCAAGCAGTGCTAGCAATATCTGGAAGAATGTTGCATAAATCCAGCCTTGGAGATTCTCTTACCTCACCCTTAGAGATAAGGAAAATAGCTCAATCCTGGAAAATAAGGGCATCTTCCTAGGATTACAGAGGGTGGTATAACAGAGCCAGAAGTGGAGCTGTGACACATTCCTTCTCTTCACACTTGATGATGTGATAAGCAATTTCGAGGAGCAATCAAGGGTTCCCTGTACTAAGACAGCATTTACACACCTAATGGTGATGACTCCTTGAGCAGAATTCAAAAGTCATTAGAGCAGCAGGAGTAGCTCTGGAGTGTACAAGAAGTAGATTTTGATAATGCTGTGATATTTCAGATGTTTGTTCAACACAAAATGCAGTAATTATGACACCTGACTTTTTTACTGCTGGAGAATTGAAGACCTATATTTCTAGGGAATTTGACTTAACAGGGTTCTCTAACACTTATTATTCAACCAGAATGCTCAATCTGCTGCAGCCACCAGTTTTTTTTTTTAATTTTTAAAAATTATCCTCTTATATATAGGACATGGAGAGGGATGTAGTAAATTAGAGACTTTATACTTTTAGTTGCTTAAAAATAACATTCAGAGATCTTACATTTAATATCTGTTTTTATTTGCAATTTTCATAGCGTCGTCTTGGAGATGCAGCCAAGAAAGCCATCAGTAAATTGACAACAAGAACAGTGAAAAAGGGTGACAAGGTACAGTACCGAAATAACTTTAGCACTGTAAAATCATCAGATAGTTTCACCAGGGCAGTGAAAAGGGGTGACAAGGTACAGTACTGAAATAACTTCAGCACTCTAAAATCATCAGATGGTTTCACCAGGACAGTGAAAAGGGTTGACAAGGTGCAGTACTGAAATAACTTCAGCATTGTAAAATCATCAGATAGTTCCACCAGGACAGTGAAAAAAGGTGACAAGGTTCAGTACTGAAATAACTTCAGCATTGTAAAGTCATCAAATAGTTTTGTTTTTCTTTGGTGGGAGAGGACACACCCTAATTGTTTGCATTCGTTTGTTAGATTTTCTCAAACTATACTACCTAATGCTTTATTTTAAACTACCTTCTTGTAGTAACTCTAGCTGTGTTTTCCTACAAGAGTTTTCTTCTGCTAAAACCTAGCATACATTTTCAGAGAATTATAGTGTGACCGTTTGTGCGTTAAAAAGCCACAAGATGTGTGTTTTTTTTTTCTTACACTTCCTGGGACTTTGCTGTGTCTTTT
The DNA here is from genome assembly GCA_963574635.1 of Cheracebus regulus. Lineage (NCBI taxonomy): Eukaryota > Metazoa > Chordata > Mammalia > Primates > Pitheciidae > Cheracebus > Cheracebus regulus. The sequence continues at coordinate 12,533 of CAUYQU010083142.1, forward strand.
TTGTTTTGTTTTTTCACTAGTTACATGGAGAATTGAAGACCTTCATTTCTAGGGAGTTTCACCTAACAAGGTGCTCTCTCTACAATGGGTTGAGCAGTTTGACAGAAGAGCAAAGTGTGTCGGGGTTATCCCTGGTGGCTTGGAGGACCAAGGGAGAGAGGCAGTGTCAAGATGCTGTGGTGGAGACCTCTAACAACATCCTCCGCTCAGAGCTCTAGTTATGGTAGAGCCCTGCTTCTCCCCTAGAAGGACACGGTTGCACCTTAGTGCTGCCCTTACATTCGGGGTACTCAAGGTTATCTAGAATGGGAAAATGGCATCTCAAAAGTCATAAAACTAAAACTGTCTCCTGCCCCACACCCAGTTCTAATACTTAAGCACAGAGTTGTGTCTGGAAGGACAATTTCAGATGATTCTCTGTCTTCCTAAGTTTTACCAGTTTCTTGGACTTTATCCATTTTATTCCCATTGCCATGATACCACTGTATATAGTTGCCTTTGAAACAGCTTCAGAAGGTGGAGACACTCTTAATGAACTTTATTGTACACCAAGGAAAGAGAAAAGGGGGAAAATCACTTAATATAAGCAGCATCAAAACAGCTTGTACTTCAGTGGCAGAGAAGTGGTAACCACTGTAACAGTGTAAATGCTTTCTTTGCCTGGTAACCTCAGCTGCCACATTAGTTTGAAATTCCCTGGAGCAGGTTTAACCTACCCATCTTACTTTGTATCCCAGGCCAGCACAATTATTTCCTTTAAGTATTAAAACCAATTCATCTTAGTTTGTACCTCCTAGACTTGCCAAGAGTTGTCCACTGAGTTTCAGTCCAAGTGATGATGACATGGCAAATAGTCTGTTTTCCTGGCTTAGGTTCCTGGCACGTTTTATTTTATGACAACTTACGCAAAACCCCTTCTTAGTCCTAGGAGGAAGGAAATCAATTAATCTGGTGTCTAAATACCTGGCTGACTCTTTCTCACTCTTAATAAAGACCCAGTATTGAATTGAGCCAATGACTCTTCTCCATCCCAAATCTGTGACCAGATTCACAGCCCCTGTTCTTGTGACCAAGTCACAGCAGTCTGCTGGGACTTGACTCACCATCTTTCCTGCCTGTACTTAGGTGTGTGTTTAAGTGAGCATCCTGGTAAGCTTCAAGACTGTGTCAAACATAGCAGTGAAACCTCTTCAGACTAATAAGTAATGCAGGGGGACTGAGGGATGGGGAGATCATGATGGTCCAAGCTGATTCTAACCTTGAAAAAATTAGAATTCCGACTTAATTTTTGTAAGATATAACAAAGTATAGATTATTATAATTTTTAAAACAAAATAGGTTGGCTTAGACATAATTTGGGCCAATAGAGTTAGGCAAATAAAAACATATTAAATTAATTGTAATCATCTTCACTTTTTAACACTTGCTGACCATAGTAGCCATGGAAAGATTCTAAGCTGAATTGCATTCCCACTGTTTATATACTTGCATCATGTGACTTTTGCTTCTGTACTTTTCATTTTAGGAAACTGATCCAGACTTTGATCATTGTGCAGTCTGCATAGAGAGCTATAAGCAGAATGATGTCGTCCGAATTCTCCCCTGCAAGTATGTTAACTTCATTTGTTTGGAAAAGAATGATAATGTGCTTTGTATGCCCCTTTTTCAAAGTGGGCATCTCCCTTGCTTTTGAGCGCCACTCACCCCATGACTTTCTGGAGGCCAAGCCCGCTGTGCATTGCTGGCCATGGGGCTGAGGCCAGCAGGGAGTGGTGCCACTCAGCAGGTGCAGGCTGCACAGCCTTCCTAGGTGTAGCCAATATGCCACATGGCATGTGGCCTCCAGACTCCCCAGACACAGCCTAGGAGTGTTGAGGTCAAGAATTCTTGTTCTGTGGTTTCATTTATCTTATGTTTGTTTTCTTTTTTTCTTTTTTTTTTTTTTTTTGAGATGGAGTCTCACTCTGTTGCCCAGACTGGAGTGTAGTGGCACAATATCAGCTCACTGCAACCTCTGCCTCCCAGGCTCAAGCAATTCTTCTGCCTCAGTCTCCCGATGAGTAGCTGGGATTACAGGTGGCTACCACCATGCCCAGCTAATTTTTTTATTTTTAGTAGAGACAGGGTTTCCCCATGGTGGCCAGGCTGGTCTCAAACTCCTGACCTCAGGTGATCCTCCTGCCTCAGCCTCCCAAAGTGCTGGGATTACAGGTATGAGCCACCTCGCCCGGCACATTTTCTTTAAAGATGGAGTTCTCGCTGTGTTGCCCACAGCTGGCAATGAATTCCTGGGCTCAAGCAGTCCTCTTGCCTTGTCCTCCCAAAGTGCGAGGATTACAGACGTGAGCCACTATGCTCAGCATTTTGTGATTTCTGTGGTTTTCAAAAACAGCTCCTTGTTCGTCTCCATCTTAAATCAGACTACATCACTAGGTCCTCCAGCGAGACTTCATCAAGGTCATCTGGCTCTGGGTACAACAGCTCCAGGGACTTGGATTAAATCTTTTTCTAAACCCAGATTATGCAGAGTGGAGAGGACTGATACCTACTTTGTGCCTACTGTGGTTCGGGTACTCTGCTCTGAGCAGACTACACTCACTGTCTCCTATAATTCTCCCAGCAGTCCTAAGAAGGTGTTTTTTCCCCATTGTACAGTGAAGAATGGTGAACCAATGGCAGGTTCCAGGGTCGCACAATTCAGAAATGGCAGAGCTGTGACAAGGGCTGCCTTTAGTGTGATGCTCCTGACATAGGACCCAAGCCTCCCTCCATGAGGAGAGAATTTGCCTATGCCTGGGTATCCTGGAAATGACTTGTTGGTTTCTACCATGGCTCCTCTCAACCTAGGGAGTATGAAACTTTAAGATACACTGTTCTGAATGTCAATTGGATAAATAGGAAATCACCTGCCAGGAAGCCTAAAACCAGAGTTTTCCTCTTCCTCCTCCCTTCTCTTTAAAAGATATCCACACGACTCCAGCCTTATAATATGGAACACGTGAATTAATCAAATAATTGTGAGTTGTTATCTTCATGAGGCTACTGGTCTTATTCTACTTACAAAGTAATCTATTTTGAGTCTAGGAGGATAGGTTTTGTGTTTGTTTTTTAAATCAAACTGAAGTATTACATATACTGAGACAGAAATCCAAGAGTCTGGAAGTCAAGTCATTCTAGTTTACATGTAAAGGAAAATCTATAAAACTAAATGTAAGCTGTCCTGTAGAAAATTAAACTATGTAACAGCCAGTCTTCCTTCACGTGCAGTCATTTATGGTCTAAACGTGAGGCTAAAGGAAATGTACATGCAAGTACAAATCAGGAGAAGAGCCAGCGGGACGGAGAGGAGGCATAACCACACTCGCCTGCTTCCACACTGGGAAGACCAGGAGAAGCCAAGTCTCTCCAAATTCCGTCTTACTGTTTCAGCTCAGGATCCTCCAGAACCACATGGTACCTAAGAATAAGGACTTCTAAAACCATTCATGGGTATTACTAAAATGAGGGGGTCTTCCTTAAGGGAGGCTTGGCCTAAAGTAGGTTATTCTGGGAGCTTACTCTTCATCCCTTACTCTTACTCTTCATCCCTTCAATGTTGACTTTTCCACAGTTTAATTTGGAGTTAATCTTTTTCCTTTTGTATAATTTTTATTTTTTTTAGAGTTGGGCTCACTATGTTGCCCAGGCTTCTCTGAACTCTTGGCCTCAAGTAATCCTCCCACCTTAGCCTCCTAAAGTGCTGGGAGCACAGGTGTGAGCTCCATATCTGGCCCTCTTTTTGAAATTTAGTTCAGTGCTTTCCAAACCTGACTGCATCAGAGTCAGTGGGGGAGCTTTGAGAAACATCCCGAGTGGAGGCCAGGCATATGCACTTTAAAAAGTTCCTGCCTGATTCTGATGCTCAAGGCCACGCCCTTCACCAAGAGTCCAGGCCATGGTTGATCTGAACCATTTCTACTGCTGCACCTGCCACCATAGAAATGGTTTGTGTTTGTGGTCTGCTTGTGAATATTAGAATTTTGGGCACACTTCACAGAATTTTGTTTTACCCTCTATGATACTGTTACTCAGTTGTCTTTCAATACTAGGTCATTGTGTTACTGGCCGTGCTCACTCCCCTGGCTAAGTGTAGAGTTTTCCCTGTTGCTGTGGAACTGAGCAGCTGTTTGTTTCACCCCCACGCGTCACCAAGCTGTAGCTTTCCCTAGACTGCACTGCACAGCCTGCTCAGCACAGCACCCCATCTCACTGCCATGTGGCAACAGTGCAATTATCAGGTGTAGTAAAAATTAACTTTACACATCAAGCAGTACTTGTGACAGTCTTTAACCTAGAGCAGTGTTTCTCAGCCTTGGCACTGTTGACATCTGGGACTAGGTCACTGGGCATTGCAGTGTTCTTGGCCTCCATCCACTAGGTGTCAGTAGCACCCATCCACACACAGTATGACAACCAAAACTGCCTCCAGCTGAGAACCATCTGAGCTGAGGATGGCTATGCATGGCTCTTCTAGCCTCTCCCCAGCAGATGCCACCTGCACAGCTGTGCCTTCCCTCTCACCAAGCTGCCACTGACAGGATTCCTTCTGCCTTGGGATGCCTCCTCGCCCCTATTGTCATTGAAGCCCAGCGTCGGTGTTACCTGTTAAGGCTTTCTGTACCTCACGTTGCTAAGCAGTTCTGCTCCCTCACTGTCTTCCCACGGGACTCTGAACAGGCTTGGCAGACAGCCTCACCGCTGGGTCTGCCACTGCCCAGAGCCCGGCTTCTGCCTGGCTGGCCCTCTGCATTCATCACAGCAGCACCTGCAAATGTATTCACTCTCCTTCGGCACCTTAACTCACACGCTTATTCTTCACTCTCAGAGGACCACTTCACCATGACTTCCCAGAGGAAGCAATGGGTGGAATTCCCTCCCTGTGCTGACCTGGGCCTTCAGGCTGGAGAGTCCGTCTGTTGTGGTCTGTGCTGCTGTTCACTGCACCACTGTGTGCCTGCTCTGTCCCTTCCTCAGGGCCTCGTTCTGTTGGCTGGCTGCTTCCTTCAGTGTTCTTTCTGTCTCCACTCGCCGGCATCTCGTCACACTCACATTTCCCAGTCCAGTTTTTAAAACTCTTTGAAAGCTGTCACCCTCCAAGTACCGCCCCACAGCCTCTCCTGTCATACCTGCCCACTGCCTCTTACCTCCTTGAGGGAGGGAGATGGGCCCGGATACCTTCATATCCATCTTTCCTTAAAGGTTCACAAGCTCAGCTAGGACTCTCTATCCAGAGCTGTCAAGCCTCTCATGGATTGCCGGCTTCTTCTCACATGACCTTTTCTTTTCCTCTTCTGTCGCACCATTTATTGTATTTACTGTTGATGGCAGTTGACATGGTGGTAAGGCTTCCTCCTTGGCTCAGTGATCACAGCTGATTCTCCTTTGGATGTTAGCCAGCAGGTCTTAGAAACTGAGGAACTGTCACCTTGTCTTATTTAAACCTCTTAGTTCAAGGTTAGCCATAGGAGTTTTTAGTAGTTAGAAGTACTTTTTCAGAAGCGGAGTGCTGCAGCGTGAATGAACGTATGTTTCAATGCCACTTTGGGAGCTAAAGCAGGTGGCCAGCCGCTGCAGGTGTCTGAGGCTCCACTGCAGCCAAAGGCCTGTAGAGACAGTGACTGCTGCTAGCCCCGGCTAGCAGAAGAGAGTTCTTGTCTCGGACCTTTAATAATCCTGCATCCTTTTATATTTGCCAGGTTCTTACACGGCACCAAGAGGCTGCAGAGCTGTGAGAGCAACTCACCTTCAATATAGAGGCCTCTCCCTCCCCCAGCGCTCTTCTGCTCACTCTAGTTTATGGCATGTGTGGGACATAGGAAAGGGGAGGGCACTGTTCATGTTCTATTTGTTTATCATTCTGTATCCCAAAGTATTTCTCATAGGAATAAAGGACTTTGTTGAAGCTTGGTATGCTTGTGCTTTTCATGTTTCACTGTCCATACATCACCTGCTTTCCGTCCCAGTGCACCACCCACCTTGTGTGTAGTGGGGCCTGTTCTGCTTTACGTGTGTTTTTATCACGTGAGTGGGGAACTGCTTTTCAGGGCCCCAGTTTTCCCAGGTGCCTCTTTCTGAGGCCTTCTGGGTGTCCATGGAGTACTTTCCATAGTGAGAGCCCACAGCCATAGTGAGGGCGAGCATGTGTAGGTGTGCAGGAGTGTGGCCAATCAGTGGGGCTGCTTTGCCCATGTGATGACCCTGCATGTGCTCAGCCTTGGCACTTCTCTGAGTGGTCCACACGCTGTGTTGCACTGACTGCTCCAAAAACCTCCCAAGGTAAATAGTGCTCCTGGCCCTGTCCTTAGCTGAGATCGCTACACTGTGGAAAAGTGGTTTGCCAAGCACCAGAGTGTTGTAGCAGAAATTAGCCTAGAAGGGAAGGAGAGGCCACAGGGAGTTCTGTGACAGTTGCACTGAGGAGACCAGCAGGAGGGTTAGAGAATGAGTGATGAGGAAAAAAAGGTACCATGTTCAGGGCAGCTGCCCTCGGAGATCACAGAAGAGACAGGAAGGAGGGGAGGGCGGTGGGTGAAGAGAACAGCCACCTAGCTTTGTGGAAGAGAGGGATGTGCTGTGAGAATTTGAGACTGAAGATCTCTGGGTGAGTTGCACAGACTAAAGGAACTTTTTTTAAAAAAACCAAAAATATTTCAGATTTTGAGTTAGCTAAGGAAGGGAGTTTTTCTAAATTTGTCACCAGAGAACCAGTTGGTCTTTTATGTTTTTCTTCTCAGCCTAGAGGAGAAATTGTAATTGTTTAGTAAAACCGAGGAGCAGGCACTTCTTTTAATATCAATAATCCTAGAAGGAAACAGTTACTCAAGAACATATTTGTAAATAATTTCAGGGTACACAAAACTCGTGCAGCTTTAAAAATGAAATATGAAGGTTATACCATTTAATTCTTTCTGAATAGTAAGAGAAAAGAAAGACGGGACAGTAAGAAAAGGGAAAAGCAAAAACTGGCCCCAGTGGGGAGCACCAGAGCCATACCTCCATCCCCCTCAGGCGGCAGCTGCGGCTTTACCACGTCTCCACCAACAGCTCAGCAAGCCTGGCCACCCGCAACCCCCATCTGGGTACTTCCCACTCCTCTGGAGCCCTGATCAGAGGTCACAGCACCGTATCTCTTCCATTACCTGTCAGCCAGCTAAGTCCCATCATCCAACCTGCATAGGTCTGACCTGCAGCACCTTCCCAGCCACCCCACACCCTAGCTACCACTAACGCAGTGCACAGGTCTGTATCCCTCCGGGAAATGTATGCAAGATACTAGGCTTTGCATCCCTGTGACTTGTTAACGTAAGGTTCTGTAATTTATATCAGTTCTAAAGGAGTTGGTATCCCCCAAAATGGTTAAGAAGTCTGTTGTGGTCTTTGTCGGTCAGCAGCCAGCAATAGCACAGTTGACCCCTGCTGGAAACTCCAGGCTGGCCCTGGGAACACCTTGTATGTAGTAAGGAAACCCTCCACACACAGGCTACGAGTAACAAGACATAATGCTTTAGGTGTCCTGAACATATTTGGGCCTTACCTGTGGATTGGTGGCTTTCCAGCCCTTAACTAAAAGCTTTAAGGTTTAAATAAATGCCATGCCTTCAAGGGTGATGGTTCTGGTTATTTCATTGTCTGCAAATTTAAGACTAGATTGATAAATCCATTCTTTGAAATCTTTACTCTTATCCCCAAAGAAGTGAGTATAAGGCCATCAAACAGTGTTAGGCAGGCATGTGTGTATACTGTTCAGGCTGAACTTGTAAGCATGAATGTTTGTTCTAGATCTCAAAACTGAGTTCTCTAGACCTCTTTTTATAAATCAAAACTACATTTTTAAACAGATAAAAATAACATTAAATTAGAAATGGACAAAGTTGTAAAAGTATATACCATGATTCAATTTGGTGTCTTTCTCAAAAATTTCTGTTATCCCAAACTCAGATTATTCTTCCAAAGCTGCCCTGAATGTCTGTCCTGGCACTCACCTTCTCCCTGTTTGGCTGGGACTCTAGAGCTTCAGAAAGCTGCTGGGCAGGGTGCTAGGGCTTGAGAACTAATTTCTGCAGCTCCTGCAATCTCTCCTCCCTTCCAAAGGGCACAAGTTCCTTTTTTTTAAGGCTGCAAAACCCTCTGTGACTAACTTCTTTCCAATCACAAGGGTGTGACTTTCTCTTTTCCTGAATAAGAGAAAATTACCCATCCTCCCGCTTAAACATTTCAGCTAAAAATTGCCATCTAAGTGTTACTTGATTCTAGGCACAGTTTACCCCTTAAAATAGGTCCAACTTCCCTGTAGCTTTTATAAACATTGAACATAAATTGCTTAGTTTTTAAAAATGATGTTTTAAATGACATTCAGACAGGGTTCCATAAAACCAATTAATAACTATACAGAGAACTCTTCATTTAACCATGATTTAATATCTTTTTGAAATTCCATTTTTCTATGTTAGCTATTATAGAAAGCATAACTAGTTTATAAGGTGTGATTATTTTCATTCTTAATAAGTTTTCTAAGTTTCCATTAGTCTTTTTTGAAATTTGGTAAAATAAAAGGTCCAAACAACCAAATCCTACTTAACATTTCTTACACTGTGTTGTTGACATATGAAGTGGGTTCAGGAGATTTTCTGCAAGTTATATTTTAATAAATTCCCATTATTTGTCTCTTGGGGCTTAAAATAGGTCCTGAAAGGGAGAAAAACAGACTAACTAAAAATTCCATTTCTTTCCATTTTGATCTAGTAGTTTCTCAGTATGTAATTTGTAACATAACTCTCCTTTATTTCATAGGCATGTTTTCCACAAATCCTGCGTGGATCCCTGGCTTAGTGAACATTGTACCTGTCCTATGTGCAAACTTAACATATTGAAGGCCCTGGGAATTGTGGTATGTTTCCTATTTCATTTGTTACCACTTTTATGTATTACTATATGTATGTGTAATACAATATAACACAATCGGTATGATAGAAGGCATGACTGAGTTGCACAGAAAAACACTGGCTGTATTTGCCATGTAACCTGGTAAGCCAAATAGTGCCTTTTTTCCAGATTACTAAAAAGTCTAACCCATCTCAGAGAACTCCTGGAAGAGGAGGTAAATAACTGTACTGATCTTTTTTTTTTTTCAATTTAAGGGATAGGGTTTCACTCTGTTGCCCAAGCTGGAGTGCAGTGGTGCAGTCATAGCTTACTGTAACCTCGAACTCCTGAGCTCAAGCAGTCCTCCCACCTTATCCTTCTGAGTAGCTGGGACTACAGGCATACACCACCATGCCTGGCTAACTTTTTTGTTTTGTTTTTTGAGATGGAGTTTGGCTCTTGTTGCCCAGGCTGGAGTACAATGGCATGATCTTGGCTCACTGCAACCTCCGCCTCCCAGGTTCAAGCAATTGTCCTGCCTCAGCCTTCCAAGTAGCTGGGATTACAGGCACCCGCCACACTCCTGGCTAATTTTTAGTAGAGACAGGGTTTCACCATATTGGCCAGGCTGGCCTCCAACTCCTGACTTCAAGTGATCCACCCGCCTCAGCATCCCAAAGTGGTGGAATTACAGGCGTGAGCCATTGCACTTGGCCACTTTTTTATGTTTTGAAGAGACAAGATGTTGTTCAGGCTGGTCTCAAACTCCTGGCCTCAAGTGATCCTCCTGCCTCAGCCTCCCAAAGTGCTGGGATTACAGGTGTGAGTCACCGCACCTGGCATGGTCCACTTTTAAAAGTGTGCTTCTGTTGGATGATGAGTATGGGAGAAGAACTGATGTGGAGAGAAGGACATGATTTTTCTTGATTCCAGTGTCTTTTTTTAGAACGTAGGATATATGCTGTTGACTCTGTTCCAATCATAATCTCCTCTGTGCTTGGCATAATATAAAATTACATCATTACTTAATTTGACTTTGATCTCTTGGGTGTTGGTAAGTTGCAAGCAGAGACGGCGGGCAGTGATTGAAGCCCAAGGAGATCTGTTAACAGCCACAGCCTGGCAGGGCCATTGCCAGGCATGCCAGAGACCAGCTGTGGTAGGTGCCAGGTCAATGCTGACTTGACTAACCAAGGACCTTGGTTAGTCCTTGCTTAAGAGAAGCATGTATATGCAGGGTTATGCTTTTTATAGGAAAATAAAATAGTTTCTGGTCTCAAAAAAGAATGAAAGAATAATCTCCTTATGGAACAAAGAGTTTAATCCAACAGATGAACTACCCATTTTAGCTTACAACCCAAAGAAGATCAAAGTCATTTTATTTTAAATATACTGTCAAACACAGTTTCAATTTGTACAGTTGGGCAGTAATGCCCCATTTGTCCTTTGTCTCCAGAGATCATGTCAGTGCTGATGTAATTTAACATGGGATTTCTCAAAGTCTCAGGCAGTACTGACACTGTGGACTGAATGATCCCTTCTTGTGGGCGCTGTCTTATGTGTTGTAGACTGTTCAGCAGTATCTAAAGGCTAGTAGCACAGCACCACAGCCGCAACAGTCAGAAATGTCTCCAGACATTGCCAGATGTCCCCCAGGGAGCAAACTCACCCCCATTTCATCTGGTTTAACATAGAGCATCTGCCATGAGGCCTAGCACAGTGTAGAAACTTTTTTTTTTTTGAGATGGAGTCTCACTCTGTCTCCCAGGCTGGAGTGCAATGGCACCATCTTGGCTCACTGCAACCTCCACCTTTCAAGTTCAAGCAGTTCTCTTGCCTTAGCCTCTCAAGTAGCTGGGATTACAGGCACATATGACCACACCCAGCTAATTTTTTGTATTTTAGCAGAGATGGGGTTTCACCATGTTGGTCAGGGTGGTCTCAATCTCCAGACCTTGTGATCCACCAGCCTCGGCCTCCCAAAGTGTTGGGATTACAGACATGAGCCACCATGCCCGGTCGCTAATTTTTGTGTTTTTAATAGAGACTGGCTTTCCTCATGTTGGCCAGGCTGGTCTCAAACTCCTAACCTGAAGTGATCTACCCGTCTCAGCCTCCATAAGTGCCAGGATTTCAGACATGAGCCACCGTGCCTGGCCAACAGTGCAGAAAGTTCAAAACAATTAACTTACCCTCTGTTGTTACCTCTGGCCTTCTTGAGTTTTTTTGTTTGTTTGATAAGTATATTAAGTACTAATACTTTCCTCTCTGTTTATAATAAAAGCCCTTCTAAAATGTATTGCAGGCTACTGTGGATCCTTAAATGTGATGAACATGAAAAAAACCTCTTCTAACTGGGTGTAAATCTAAGCATCACATAGTACACTGTTCTGTGCTTTTTAAATACGGCTTTGAGATGACTTGAAACAGTTCATTTGCCAAGGAAGTCATTGTTCCAGGTTTGGTTGGCTGAAACTTCTCTCTATAAACATATAAACTTCTCACAGCCACCCTTCCCAGCTCTGCTTCTCATGCGCTGCCTGCTGCTACGTGCTGGGAAAACCAAAGGTTGCTATGTAAACCAAATATTCTCATTGTTAAAATGGAAGACTTTTGGTACTCACTTTTTAATTGGTTGACTTTGGCCGCAAGCATCTCTATACTTCTCCCTCAGGATTAGGTGCTTAGGTTTTGAACTATCATTTTCTTACAGTTCAAAAGCCTTTTCAACTTTGACCTACTCTTGGCTTTATATTTTACTTGTGTTTAAAGTTAGAAGATACTTAAAAACTATCAGATAAATAGGGCTTTCAGAAAAGTTAGTAGGATGAAAGAGGTGTTTTCTATTACCTGAGATTCTTCAACATGGACATTTACCATTAAGCAAAGTAATAGTTTACTCTTTAAACTGGATGTTTGTTATCTTTATGTTAACGATTATGATTCCGTGTGTGCCATGACTAGTTTTCTCTGATCTGCAATGAGTTTTGGTTTTCCTTTGTACCATTTCTGAGAAGAGATCTCTGTGCCTTTTGAAGAAAAACTCCTAGGGTGAGAGGAGAAAGAGTAGGTAGGTGGGCAGATAAATGAGAGGAGATCACAGGGAAAGACCTTGATGAGGTCTTTGCAACAGGCCGTCAAACTTTAGAATCTTACGAAATTATTTGTTTTCCTAACAATTATTTTTAACCTGGAAATATTTTGCAGCCGAATTTACCATGTACTGATAACGTAGCATTCGATATGGAAAGACTCACCAGAACCCAAGCTGTTAACCGAAGATCAGCCCTTGGTGACCTTGCCGGCGACAACTCCCTCAGCCTTGAGCCACTTCGAACTTCGGGGATATCACCTCTTCCTCAGGACGGGGAGCTCACTCCAAGAACAGGAGAAATCAACATTGCAGTAACAAGTAAGTGGGGGCCTCCGCTGAGGCACAGGGCACATGGCTGCCTGTGTGGGCATTCAGGACCATCAGGAGAATCAAGGCACTCACCTCGGCCTGCAACACAGACTGTAACCAAGAAAGTGATGTGTATTTCTCTTAAAACAGATATTTGGAAGAATGAAACTTTATTTATGATAAGTAGCTTGTTTGTTTGTATATGATTAATAGGAATAGCTGCATTTGATAAGTAGCTGTTCAGAGGTCTGTCTTAGTCGCTGTTTTATAAACCTTGTTTTGAAATCATTGCAATGCAAACAGGCATTTGAAGGGAGTTGTTGGAAGGTGACACAGGCCCCCAGCAGCATTGCTGGTGTGTTGTATACTGTGAGCACTGGTGCTTTCCACCTCCTGGACTGCAGGCTACTTAGTGGGAAACTCATCTAGAATTTGAACCTAAAAGTTCACAGTTCTCGGAACATAGCCTGTTGTGCACTTTATTTTACACTTTTTATGGAAGTTTGGTCTCTTGGCTCATAACTATTTGGTATAATTGTACACAAGGTCGGAGAAAAGCCAAAGGACAATCTGCCTGGAGAAAAATACTGTGAGCTAGTTACGAATGTCTTCATGTTTGCACTGTTGAAAAGCAGGAAAGAAATGCTGAGTATTTTGATAGCAGTGCCTAAGGACGGTGTGAGTGAGCTGACAGTGTGTGTGGCCATCATAGATATTCACCCCTCAACAAGCCAGCTCTTCTCTTCAGTTCCATTCTTTACATGTTATATTCATCTAACAACCTTTCACCCATCTTCCTTGTTGCTGCTCTCCTATTGCCTTTTCTAGTACCTGCTGCTGCTTGCCTAGAGCTTCACGCCCTGAGGCTTGTGGGACCCCACTCCACTCTGAGAGTCAGTGAAATGGATGACACTGTTACAAAATGTTTTCTCCTTCACATATTAAGACTTGTGTGGTCTGTTCAATCAAAGCGTTTATGTTTTTAACCAACCATACATTATTATTAGAAAATGATTCCCCAGGTTTTATTCTGTCTGTCTAAACTCAGCTTTCATTCAGTTATGCAGTAGGGAAAACTATGCTTTGAGTGTAGTTTGGCTCATTTCTCATCATCTCTCAATGATTCATTTTAATAGCATTTCATGGTTTTCTTACTTTGGCGTTTAGGTTTTATGGTCTACAGTTATAAAACTTGATTAAGTAGTAATAAAGGACACAAAGGTTGTTGGTTTATTAGTGAGTTTTTCAGGTCCTTCATTGATCAGACATTTATTGAGCACCTACTACTTAACTACATTAAGTACTGATCCCATTATATTTTATATAGAAATGTCCTTTCAAAATCTTATGCTTTGATGATAAAAAGATTACTTCATGTACCAAATTAATCACCTTTAGTAGAATTTACATATGATGTTAATAAATAAAATTCATGTAATTGAACTAAACCACAGCTACCTCTGCTTTCCCTCCAAAGCCCTGTAGCACCATAGCAATCACAATGCATCCAGCTGGTACCCACTGTGTGCAAGGCACTGTGCTAAGTAGGCACTGGGGGCAAAGGTAGCCAGGCCTGCTGCAGGAGGCACTGTGGAAATGCCATAAGCATATTGGGTGTTTTATGATGATGTTTACTTCCTTTTGTTACTAGTTTTTAAAACTGAAATCACATGCACACACAAAGACATGCAAATATGGGATGATATACTCAGAATTTGGAAACACAGATGTGACAAAGTTCCACAAGGTATCATGTATAAAGTCTCCAAGAAGAAAAAAGAGGATATTAAGTTCCTTGATGTTGATGACATTCGGCTCTTGATTTTTTAAAATGCCGTGTACATTTTCCCTAAGTTAAAACATTACAGGTAAAAATGGTGGGTTTTATGTGTTCTTGAATGTTCATGTTGATTAAATAAAAAGCTTCAATCTACTAATGAGGAAGTTTGTAATTCAAGAGTCAGTGGCTGCACTGATGTCTAAAAAGAAGAGGTTTACTAAGCATTTTAGTAACATAAGATAGGCAGAAAAATGCTTATAGAATACATTCCGAGCCCAGAAGTCCCCAGAAACGGTGCTTCTTGACCTTTTGAAAGTCACCACCTTTAAAATCTAATGAAAGTAAGTTTTTCTAGAAAAATGCCTATGCACACACAATTTTGCACGCAGGGTTAGAATTTGTGGAACCCAGATTGAAAACCACACGTTATATACAACTTGTGCATAAAACATTTGGCAGTCCATGTGTAAACAGTTCTCTCTGCCTTCTTGCAGATATATAGATAATTTTATTGCATAACATTTTGTGAAAACAACCCTAGTCAGCGTATACTCTTAAGAAATATTTTCTAATTAAGGCTTTTTAGCAAGTCAGTTTGGTTCTTAGGTTGTTTTTAAGGTTCTCAATAAATACTGTTTTTAAAATGTTACCTTGACAACATAGGCTCTGAAAAGGTAAGGGAACATATCTGGATAGAGAGAGAAAGAGAGACAGGTTAGATAAAAACCCTTAGAGTCTTAAGTACCAGAGGTTTTCAGCTCTTTGGTGGCCAAGTACCTGGTCTGTTGCTTGCCCTTCCTACTTTGCTTGTCACAGCCTGAACCAGGGCTGTTCCTTGGCAGTGGTGTCAGGAAGAGTAGTTTGTATTTTCTTGAGACACCAGTGAGGTGTCCTTTTTTATATAAATATCCTAAGTAAGCTCATGCATAAGAGAGAAGAATGTAGCCATGGATGCCGTGGGAGGCCGGCTTGTAGACTGCTGGGAGTACCCACAGAACCTGGAGAACCGCTGCTCCATGCTGCTGAGCCTTTGACTAACAATGAAAGCCAAGCAAAAATGACAGAATGAAGAAGGAAAGAAGGTTATAAGTATGCTTAGTCTACTTTGCTGTCATTTAAATTAACAATGAAAACATCTATGTCCATGTGCAACTTTATATACCTGTTTCACCACATACTTTTTGGTGGCTACACTCCTCACAGACCTCAGGACCTAAAATGGAAGAAATGGTTGGGCCATGCTTTCCTTTCTCCCTTGCAGCTTTCACCAGTACTTCCACTAACCTTCTCCAGTTAGTAGCTCTCTGGCAAACCTCCTGCTTCACTTCCTTGGGCCAGTCTTGGCTTACACCTCCGTTGACGTCTGCTTCGTTGCATTTGAGGGAAATGTTGGCATCGATTTGACTTAAACCTTCTCCCCAGAGTGATTTCCTCCCTTTCCTTTGTCAACAGAAGAATGGTTTATTATTGCCAGTTTTGGCCTCCTCAGTGCCCTCACACTCTGCTACATGATCATCAGAGCCACAGCTAGCTTGAATGCTAATGAGTAAGTAACAAATTGTTTTTTGGATTGCATGTGCCAGATGATCCCAAGAAAACACATGGAGTAATTTTCATGAAGGTGGTGAGAATTGGCTTTCCACCAATTTCATACCGATCCTGATGGGATCATATCTAGCAAAATACTTTATTTCATGCACATACATTTTTAGTCAGTAACACAGATTGGGAGTTCACCTTATTCAACAATAACAGCTCATTTGAGAAGAGATCCAGAGGTTTTCATTAGCCACAGGCTTAGAATGAATCAGCAGTGTAATGCAAATGCCAAAAGAACAAGTATAGTCTTAGAGTGTAAAAGGCTGTCACTTTACTTGTGTTCATCACAGTTATCTGAACCCTTGCATGTCTAGCTTCTGGAGAAGTCCTGGCACCCATGCCTGTGGTCAGGACCAGTACCTTGGATGCTTGGCCTGCAGGAAAGAAGCAATTAAAAAGACCCACTGTTTCTGGATTTTAGGACGACTGTCAGGAGGAAGAGAAAATAAGTCCAAGCACTACCTCCATGGGCAAAATGACGAACAAAGAGCAGGCTCCATGACTGCAGGTTTTACCTCAGTAAAAGGAAGGATATCTGTCAGTGAGGTTGCTTCATGGTAGGATGGTTTGCTATAGGGCATGCCCAGGACTGGGAATGCAGGCAGAGGCTGGATGTCATTTCTCAGAGGTGCTGTAGTGAGGTGTTTTCAGCGGATGGAAGATTGGACTAGATAACTGTTACAGTCCATTTTGATCCAGTGCTGTTCCAAGAGTAGCTTTTCACAGGGATAAGATATAGAAAAGGTTTTTGATTTTGCTTTGTTTTGTCTTGTTCTAAATTTTGGACATTTGCTGTAGGATGTCATTCAGTCCTTTCTTTTACCAATATTCATGAAAACTTAATTAGAGATGAAAGCAACCCTGGGACACTGCCCAAATTTGAACCTAAATTGGTATAGGTGGAATTTACATGGTCTCCATATTCAATTATGTCCTGATACTTTAATTGATGAGTAATAACCAAACTACCTCATGCAGTTGATTTAATTGACTGCCCATTGTCCAACTGTAGAAACAATGGGCAAGTGGCCTCCACTTGCAGTGACATATGTTATTAGATCTAATCTGTGGGCTAGATACTTGCAAGAAGTGCCCTCTGGCATCTGTGAGCCCATACAGGTTGGGGCTCACAGATGTCAGGGTCAGGTGGCATTCCCCAGCTGTCAGAGGAGCACTGTGCCTCCTCTAGCAGCGAACCACTAGCTGCTGCTGTTGACCACCCATGCACTTTTCCTTCAGCATGGCACACCTAATTCCTTACACTCTAGGGTCATACACACCTGGATTTCACTCTCAGCTCCTCCATTTTTTAGTTGTAAGACCTGGGCAGTTATATTTATTTGAAGCTCCTTTTAGTCATTCATAAACAGAGATAATGATAGGACCACATTGCGGGGTTGTTATGAGAATCAGCATATAAAATGCTTAGCACAGTGCCTGGTACATAAGAAGTGCTCAATAAATGTTAGCCAAGCCAGTGCCATTGCAGTGCTGTTGAAGTTCTGTTAGTAAGATGATCATCTGCCTTTATTGTTTGGGAAGTGAATTTTTCACAGAACCATAGTAGCTCTGTGAGTAGCTATGATTCAAACCTCAATTTAGAGGGAAACACTTACTTCACCCACAGCTGTTGCTTACTCCCGTGCTAACCTATCAGAGAAGATAGTAATGTAGACCTACTTCTTAAAAAGTTCACAAATGAGTGATAACCAGTACAAGCAAGTAATGACACTAGGCACTTTTCAAGAATTATTGAGTAATTTAACAGTCACCTGACTGCCACTCAGAATCTGTCCGATGTTCAGTTCATGCATCAGATATTTTAGAGAGTGCTCAGTAGACACGTAACCTATTAGAAATCATAGTATCTGGACCATAATATTTCAGTTCCATGCCTAAATGCCTGCACGATTCAGAATCTAAGTCATGGATCATAGATGCATGTCTTAGTCCAGCCCTCCTACCATTAGCAGTTTTAGAGGGTTGATTTCACTGTTGTTCGTTCGGTTATTATTTCTGTGCCTTCAGTCAAAACCACCAAAGGACAATATTCATGATCCCATTTACAGAGAGAAATGGAGAGAGTGTGTGTGTGTGCGTGTTGTGGATGCACACATGTAGATACATGCAAGGATGGTCACCAGAATATGAATGGTGATTATCTTACGTTAGAATCTGGTGCAATGTCTTCTTCAATTTGTGCTTTTATATGTTGTTTTGTTTTAACAGTAAGCATGAATTACTTAATCTTTTTAAAGGCAGTTTTTATTGTGGCAGATGATAGGAAAGATAACAGTACTCTTACCCAATGTCTCTTTCTCAAAAATGTTAATGAAAAATTCCTAGTGATTCTATTCAAGAGAAAAGTTTATTTTAACAAATAAATTTGTGATTATTCTTTATTAATGAATTTTTCAACATTAATTTTATTTCTCTTTTTACCTTTATCTACCAAGAAACTTACAGCCAAAATAAGATTTTTTTTTTTTTCATCTTAATTGCCCTGGCTTAATTTTCTGAGTAACCTCATCCATTTGTAAGATAGTCATATATAAATAGATTTCATCTTTTGGCATTTTAATGGCTGTCAGAAATTGATAATAAACTTCACCTCTATGCATACACCTATTAGAATGGTTTACTTATCTGGCAGTGTTACTAGTCACTGTTCTCGTATATTACAATTTGAGCAAGTCGTTGACACCCTGTCTACTCACTTTTGAAACCCTGTGGGCAAGATGAAAGGGTAGCCTGTGGGACCTGGGTAGTCTAGGGTCCCCTGCCATGGGTGGGTTGCTGACTACACAGGGAGGAACCCCACAAGGGGTGCAAGACTCCATCCCTCCCTCACTATGTTTGGTGCATTTGCCAAGGGCTTGATGCTGTTGGCTTCAATCAGAAGTCCATCAAAAAGCCCATGTGTTTGGAGTCCCTACCCTTCTATTAGGATGAAATACTATTTATTTAAGTACTATGACTAATTATACATTAAAATTTTTTTTAACACTGCAAACAAAGCTGATAGATTTTGAAACTTTGCAAATGTAAACAGGATGTTAGTTTAAAAAGGAAATAAATGCAAGGTAAATATATTTACATACTGGCTTCTCATACCTCTGTTTCTTAGTACCTAGGTAAGCAAGGTTATTGAATTTCAATTCCCACAAGAGGTCTTTTGCTCTACTTGGTTATTCATATAAACTTTGTGAAATGTAAACATTTGCCAACTGATATTTGTGTCACTCTAGTTTTCCCTCAAAATAAGAAAAATAAATATTTTTATTATTTTTATTTGAGGAACATATACAAATATGTAGTAGAGATTTAAAGTTTAATGAGAGGTGTGACTAGGTATTCCCTAGAGCCCTTTTCTAGTTGCTAGGTTCTGATTCAGAGAAATCATATTCTAAGATTTGCAGAGAAGGGTAGCTCATCATTCAGGATTCAAAACAATCTTGGCATGAGGAAGTGAATCTGAAGTGGTAAAGATGATAAAATAACTAGAGCAAATGTTCCAATGGCATAACCCAAGATCGGGAAGACCTGGCTTCTTGTAGTAGGTCCCCTGGTGAGCTTCCTCCTCTTAGTGTAGTAGTAAAAATTTATATATATAAACTCCTTTATTTATATAAAGAGTTGATATTTCTATTTTATTCTCAGTATTTCTGAATTATTTTGCTCAGTACTCTTTTTAAGAGGAATATTGAGAAACTAGCACACTCAACATAAAAGGGTCTGAACATTTAATTATTTGATGTCTTGGGGATGCTTAGTTTGGAAGAGAGGGGACCAGGCAAGAAGAGAGGTGTTTCCAGGTGTTTGAAGGATGCTTTAAGATGAGAATAACTACTGTTTATTGAATTCCTACCAAGATCTTAGGCCTGCACTGGTCTCTTTTACCCATATTAGCTGGTTTAGCACTCAAAATAGCCTTATGTTGACTAACCAGTGCATACACAGTGATGCTTACTCTGTATTTCTGGAGCTCTGGAGATATTCTACAGGGAGGTAGATTTCCACTTGATATAAGAAAGAACTCTGTGGCCGGGCCTGGTGGCTCACACCTGTAATCCCAGCACTTTGGGAGGCCAAGGCGGGCAGATCACCTGAGGTCAGGAGTTCGAGACCAGCCTGGCCAATATGGTGAAACCCTATCTCTACTAAAAATATGAAAATTAGCTAGGCGTGGTGGCAGGTGCCTGTAATCCCAGCTACTCAGAAGGCTGAGACAGGAGAATCACTTGAACCCAGGAGGCGGAGGTTGCAGTGAGCCAACACCACACCATTGCACTCCAGCCTGAGTGACAAGAGTGAAACTCCATCTCAAAAAAGAAAGAAAGAAAGAACTTTGTATTAGTCAAAATTGTCCATCCAAAGCACAGGACACTTTGAAAGCTAGCAAGCCTACACCAGGACCTTCAGACAGAAGCTACAGGATAGAGCTGTTCATAGACAGACCTCACATCAAGTAGAAGGCTCTAAGACTCATCCTATGCTAAGGGTCCCTCTTGAGTTGTTCCTAGGAGGGCTCAGAGGCTGAAGAGAGGTGTTGGGTTCTCTTTCAGCTACCTATTTTAGAACCTTAAATATCAAAAGCAGTGTTTTTCAAACTTTTTAAAAACCATCTCCTGCTGTAAGAGATACATTTTTGCATTGTGACCCAGTACTCTCATATATGACTGAAACAAATTTCACACATACTTCCCTGACTACAGGCGGTATTCTCTGATGTAGTCAATCCTGTGCTTTGTTAATACTAGTTGTTAACTCCTAAATTGATTTTATAAACCATTAATAGGTTGTATACTTTAGTTTGAGAAACATTTGTCTAAAACATTTTGAATTTTTAGTTCTCGACCTGATAATCTTGCTCACACAACCTTTCTTGTAACAATTCCAGAAAAGATTTAAAATTAACTTCTGTTTGAGGTGTATTGCTGGATAGTGGATCCTCTTCTTTCTCTTAGTATTTATTCTCCTTTGAGCCAATCTGAGTGTGAGATACATAAACCCAAAAGAATAAATTTGGGTTTAGAGAGATTGAGTGACTCCAGAGGGATGCCATAAGAAGAAGGGCACTGGAATTCAAACCCAATACCTCTGGTTCCAACCTTTTCCTTTAAACTGCTTGCATTTCACTACTTCAGAGAGGAGGATAGTGCCAAACAATATGGTTGAAGAAGACAAATTTGGATTTCTAAAAATGCAGTTGCAACAAGAGTATTAAAGGCAGTAAGAACTTGCACTGGACTTCTCTGCTGTCTTTGGCTGTGGTTATTATTTTGCCTGCTTTCTTGTTCTCCTCCCTCCTCTCCCCTCCCCTCCACTCTTTGGACAGAGTCTCGCTCTGTCACCCAGGCTGGAGTGCAGTGGTGTGATCTTGGTGCACTGCAACTTCCACCTCCCAGGTTCAAGCAATTCTTCTGTTTCTGCTTCCCGAGTAGCTGAAACTTCAGGTGCCTACCACCACACCTGACTAATTTTTGTATTTTTAGTAAAGACAGGGTTTTACCATGTTGGTCAGGCTGATCTCAAAACTCCTGACCTCAGGTGATCCACCCACCTTAGCCTCCCAAAGTGCTGGGATTACAGGTGTGAATCACTGTGCCCAGCCTATAATTTCTTTAAGGGGCAACAAGATAAAGTAGATTTAAGAACTTGATTACCCCTAAAAAGTCTTTATGTCTAATATTCAGTTTTTCTGAGGAAATATTAGAAAATGTGTTATCTTAAATAGGAACTATAAGAAATAATAAAGCACAGAGCCTTATGGGAAGTTGTGAATATCCTTTATACCAGAGCTTTTTCAGAAAAGTTGACAATACCATCTCATTCATTGAGATGCCGTTTCCCCAAGTAGGCTCCTGGCCTTGTGCCAAGTACTGGGCTCGCAGTGTTGAAGCTAGTGGAGACCTGTCCTGGCCCCACGGAGCTCAGGGCTGTGCCCTCATGTGCATGCCGACATAGCTGGAGAGTGAAGAAGTGTTCAAAGGCCCTTTTGGGTCATGCCTGCAGAGCTGCTGCTTTACCTTTGGGGGAGCTAAAAAGGCTGCATGGAGGAGTGACTTAGCCTGGGCATAACTAGGGCACACAGTAAGCCCCGCACAGAGCCGGATTGGGGAGTTGCGTGTTTTAGAGTGTCTACTGCAGGTTGTGGTGGCAGTAGGCAGGAGACAGAATTTGGACTTCATTCTTGTTAACAGCTGGTAATGGGTTCTAAAGCTTTTCAGAAGAGAGATATTCCTAGTGGCTGCGAAGCTGCTTAATGTGGTAGAGCATGGAGGTGGGAAGATAGATAGGTAAAACCTAGGAGTTGAAGGAGAAAGTCAGGGTGGCGAGCAGGAGCTGAAATCAAGAGTTGCTGGAGAGTTGTATGATAACCAGAGCTTATGTCATTTGAAGCAAAGAGCTGAAGCTCAGCTGAAAGAGATCAACGCTAACAACCTGATCTGCGGACCCTGGAAATGAGCAGGAGTCCAAGGCATCAGAAAGCCAGGGCACAACACAGGGCTGCAGAGAGGGCAGCAGGAACTGGGCCAGCATGGAGATTGTCAGAAGGTCATAGCCTCTTTTTACACCTGATGCAAGGACAGAAACACACACACCCAAAGTCTGCAGGATTCCTGTGAGAGAGCCATACATCCCTGTTATTTCAAAATAAGTAAGGACATTCTTGTTTGAGGGGTAAGAGGAGCATTTTTTTTAAAAGACAACATCTATAGATTTCAGTACCCTCAGCACTGAGAACATGTGTTTAAACCAGGAAAAGTTGTATGATAATTGTCCCTGTGTATTTAAACAACACTTGGCATGAGGAAAACAATCTTGGCATGAGGAAGTGAATCGGAAGTGGTAAAGATGATAAAATAACTAGAGCAAATGTTCCAATGGCATAACCCAAGATCAGGAAGACCTGGCTTCTTGTAGTAGGTCCCCTGATGAGCTTCCTCCTCTTAGTGTAGTAGTAGAAATTTATATATATAAATTCCTTTATTTATATAAAGAGTTGATATTTCTATTTTATTCTCAGTATTTCTGAATTATTTTGCTCAGTCCTGACCTTTTTCCTTCATGCTTTGGGGAGTATTAAAGCACCACTAAGATGGATGAGGCCCTCAACTACAGATCTGAAACTGCTGATTTTGGGAAAACACTTAATGGCTTCCTGGCCTTGCCAAGGTATTTGGGAAATAGCTGGGGACAGCCCAGGCCACCCTCCAGTTAGGGTCACTTCTCTTGTTATTTTAAACATTTGACTACTCTTTAACTAATTTATGACCTCTTTTTCCTTTTATTCCATAGGGTAGAATGGTTTTGAAGAAGAAAAAAAAACTGCTTTCTGACTGATTGCCTTGAAGGAAAAAAGAACCTATTTTTGTGCATCATTTACCAATCATGCCACACAAGCATTTATTTTTAGTACATTTTATTTTTTCATAAAATTGCTAATGCCAAAGCTTTGTATTAAAAGAAATAAATAATAAAATAAAAAGACTGTGTTGTTGAGTATTATTAACCAGACCTGTGTTTTGAGGGCTAATTTGGGGATCGCGTACTCAGATTGCATTTGTTTGTATTTCAGAGACAGAATGTGCTCCTGGCTCCTGTGAAAGGAACAGGGATTGACACATACTATTGATGTCTTCACATTGGCTCCTACCTACATAGGGCACAAGAGTAGGGACATCCTGCTGGTGATACCACTTAGGGCAGTCAATTGATTTACTCATTTTTCGAGGTGGACATTCACTCTGATAATTTCTACTTCCTTTGTGGTTGGTCAGCCTCCACCAAAGCTTCAGCACCCCCAGCAGCAGGGACTTGTAACATTTTCTCCCCACTATGCCCTACACCCAGCAGAGTGCTTTGCACATAGTAAGTGCTCAATAAATATTTGTGGAATGAAGGAGTGAGTGTAAAAGAGATTTTCTGAACCGCCCACTAACTAGTAATAAATTATATCTGTCAGATTTTTTTTTACCTACTTTGTGTTTGTTTAAAAGCAGAAAATTCTAAAAAGTAGGATGAGAGCAGTTTTACATGTGCCAATGAAATATTTTTGCTTTACTGATGAAAATTTCAAAATATTTTGTTACATTGAATTATATGCTTGAAGATTTTCAGTATTTGTAAATGTTTTCAGCAGTGAATTCTTAATCTTCTACCTCAGCCTACCTGAGGGGTGAGAACATATTCCTATTGAAAACAGGGGTTCACTCCAGTAGTCATGCTCAAATCAGTAGGGGGCTGAAAGGATTATTTTAATCAAAATATAATTCACATACCATAAAATTACCCTTTTAAAGTGTGTATTTCGGTAGTTTTTAGTATAGTCACAAAGTTGTGCAACCATCACCCCTATCAAATTCCAGAACATTTTTGTCACCCCTGAAAAAAAACCTCATACTCATTAACAGTAATTACTCCTGCCAGCCCTGGAAATCTACTCATTGTTTCTGTGGATTCACCTTTTCTGGACATTTCATGTAAATAGAACCATATAATATGTGGCCTTTTGTATCTGGCTTCTTTGGCTTAACATGTGTTCACGGTTCATACATGTTGTAGCATGTGTCAGTACTTCTTTGTATGGCTGAGTAACACTCCATAGTATGGATGTACCACATTTTATTCTGCTGATGGATGCTTGACTTGTGTTCACTGTTTGGCTGTTATGAATAATGTTGCTATGAACATTCATGTACAAATTTTGCCATGAGCATATACTTTCAGCTCTCTGGGGTATATCCCTAGTAGTGCAATTGCTGGATTATGTTATAACTGTGTTTAACTTCTTGAGAAACTGCCAAAATGTTCTTCTAAGCAGCCGCACCATTTTGCATTCTCACCAAGAATGTATGAGGGTTGCAATTTCTTCACAACCTCCATAACACTGTGACTGCCCTTTTTTCTTATAGATGTCATAGTGGGTGTGAAGTTTTTTCATGTTTTTAACATGCATTACCCTAGTGACTAAAGATGCAAAGCATCTTTTCACGTGCTTTTTGGCCGTTTTCTGTTTTCTCTGGAGAACTGTCTATTCCATTGCTTTGCCCATTTTTAAATTGGACTGTTTTTTGTTCTAAGAGTTCTTTGTATGTTCTAGATACTAGGCCTTTATCAGATATGTGATTTGCAAATATTCTCTCCCATTCTCTAAACTATCTTGGTAGTGTCTTTCAAAGCATAAGTTTTAAATTTTGATGACGTTGAATGTATCTATTTTTCCTTTGGTTGCCTGTACTTTAGATGTCTAAGAAAGCATTGCCTAATTTAAGGTCACAGAGATGTCTAAGAACTAGATAGTCTTTGCTCTTACATTTAGATCTTTGATCAATTTTGAGTTAACAATTGTGTATGGTATAAGGTAGGGGTCTTACCTTTATTCTTTTACGTGTGGATATTCCGTTATCCCAGTGCCATTTGTTGAAGAGACTTTTTTTCCTTCATTAAATGGTCTCAGCACCCTTGTCAAAAATCATTTGAGTATAACATATGAGTTTATGTCTGGACTCTTAATTCTTCCATTGATTACATAGTATGTTTTGAAATTGGGAAGTGTGAGTTCTCCAACTTTGTTCTTTTTCAAGTTTGTTTTCCTTATTCAGGGTCTCTTGCATTTCTATATGAATTTTATGATCAACTTCTCAATCTTGTTAAACAAACAAAAAAGCTAGGATTGTATAGGTTTGCACTGAATATGTAGATCATTTTAGGTAGCGTTGCCGTCTGAACAATATTGTCTTCCAACTCATGAGCATGGGACATCATTCCACATATTTAATTTCTGTACAACTATAATTATTTTTTGTACTTTGATCTTTTATCCTACAACTTTGCTGAACTCATTTATTCTCATCTTTTTTTGTAGATTCCTTGGGCTTTTCTGTCTACAAGATCATGTTATCTGCACATAGAGATCATTTTTCTTCTTCCTTTTCAATCTGGATGCTTATTTGTTTTATTTTCATGCTTAATTGTTCCTGGCTAGAACCTCAAACATGAATAGAAATGGTGCAAACAGACATCCATGTGTTGTGTGATCTTGTAGGGAAAAACTTTCCATCTGTCACCACCGATTATGAAGTTAGCTTTTAAGACTTTCATAGATTAGATACCCTTTTTCAAGTTGAGAACGTTACCTTCTATTTCTAGCTTACTGAGTGTTTTTATCATGAAACAGTTTTTGATTCTGTCAAAAGCTTTTTCTGTGCCTATTGAGATGATCATGTGAGTTTGCCCTTTATTTATTCTGTCCTATGAATATGGTGTATTACATTGATTTTCTTACATTGAACCAATCCTGGGATAAATCCCACTTGGTCATAATGTGCAATCCTTTTTATATTTGCTGGATTTAGTTTGTAAGTATTTTGCTGAGGATTTTTGCATCTGTATTTATAAGGGATATTGGCATGTAATTAATTCTTACCATGTCCTTATCTAGCTTTGGGTTTATTGTAATAATCCCAAACATATAAACAATTATGAAGTGTTCTTCCCTCTGTTTTTAGGAAGATCTTAAGAAGAATTGTGTTAATCTTTGGATATGTGGAAGCCATCTGGTCCTGGATTTTTCGTTGTACAAAGTTTTGTGATTACAAACTCATTCTGTCCTTACTTAGAGGCCTATTTGGGTTTTCTATTCATGGTAGAGAGAGTTTAAGTCGTTTCTATCTTTCTAGGAATTTATTCTTTTTTGATTTTATTGATTTTTCTCCCTTTTCTATTCTCTATTTCACTAATTTTTACTCAAATCTTGGTTTTGGGGTTTGTTTGTTTGTTTTGAGACATTTCAGTCTGTCACCCAGGCTGGAGTGCAGTGGCACGATCTGAGCTCACTGTAGCCTTGAACGCCCTGGCTCAAACGATCCTCCTACCTCAGCCTCCCAAAGTGCTAGGAGTACAGGCTTGAGCCACCTCACCTGGCCTTACCCAAATCATTTTCTTTCTTCTACTTGGTTTAAGTTTAGTTTTGTTTATTTTTTTAAGGTAGAAGATGAGATTATTGATTTGAGATCTTTTTTATTTAATGTAATTGTTTACAGCTATAAATTTCCCTCTGAGTTGTATTTTACCCATTTGTAAATTTTGGTATGTTGTGACTTTTACTTCATGTCTGGTTTCCCCATTATTTCTTCTTTGGCCCACTGGTTATTTAGGAGTATGTTGTTTAAATCCTACGTGATTGTAAATTTCACAAATTTCCTTCTGTTGTAGATTTCCAATTTCATTCTAAATTCAGTTATTAGTTAGAGAACATACTTTGTATGATTTCATCACTTAAACTTATTAAAGCTTCTCTTTTAAGCTAACATGGTCTATCCTGGAGAATGTTCCATGTGCACGTAAGAATGTGCATTTCTGCTACTGTTGGTTAGACTGTTCTGCACATGTCTGTTAGGTCTAATTGGTTAATTGTGTTGTTCAAATCTTCTCTTTCCTTGTTTTTCTTTTCTATAGTTCTAGAAAATACTGAAGTTATTCTAGATTTATACTGTTATCTCTAGTATTGTTGAATTATCTGTTTCTACCTTTTTGAAGTTATTCTAGATTTATACTGTTATCTCTAGTATTGTTGAATTATCTGTTTCTACCTTTTATTCTGTCCGTTTTTGCTTCGTGTAGTTTGGGGCTCTGTTGTTAGGTACATAAGAATGTTTTAAAGCTGCACTGGTTATACATATACCTCTATCCATTGAGATTCCCTGGTTCAGTGGCCCTCCTGATATGACCAGCCAACTCAAAATGCCAGAGTTCAGCTGAGCATGTTTGGCCTTACTTTCTAGAGTGGGCTCTGTTGTATTGACATCTTCCTCAGTAAAAAGATTTTTCCTCTGGTAGTATTTCATAAATTCATGGTATAGTTTCTCCCCACCTGGTCTTATCTCAATGGAAATCAAAGCAGTTCTTCCTTTTTCTTTCCTTCTCTCCTTCCTTAATGGCAATTTATTATTTTCCTTCATCAGCAGTCATCAAAAGATGCTTAAGTACATCAGGAGATGTAGGATTTTTAATGACAGTATTACTCTTTCTACTAACTTAATGTTCTTTATTTTCACATTATTTCAAGTCATAGCATTAAGTAAGACTTTAAAAAAATAGAGGCTGTTCAAGGCCAGATATAAAATTTTTGCAGTAGCTAAGAAGTGAAATGAGTGAATTAATAGTTTGAGACTTCCCATCAGTCTTAGGGAACATTTGTCATCTGCCGTTGAAATTTGAACCTGTTTGTGACTTTGAGATTTAACAGACATTATTAAGCTTTCACAATTTAATGATGGTCTCAGTAACTATGAAGATGTATTTTGTGTGTACATGTGCATGCATGTGCACTTTAAACATGTATTTTTGTTCCTAACCAGAAATAGAATTAGTACAAAAATGCAGTATTTAGGCCAGGTGGGGTGGCTTACGCCTGTAATCCCAGCACTTTGGGAGGCTGAGACAGGTAGATCACTTGAGCCCAGGGGTTTGATACCAGCCTGGCCAACATGGCGAAACCCCATCTCTACTAAAAATACAAAAATTAGCCAGGTGTGGTGGCAGGTGCCTATAATTCCAGCTACTTGGGAGGCTGAGGCAGGGAAATCAATAGCTTGAACCCTGGAGATAGAGGTTGCAGTGAGTTGAGATTGCTCCACTTCAGCCTGGATGACGGAGCGAGACTCTATCTCAAGAAAAAAAAAGTTATTTAATAGGCATGATGCTATCAACTGTCAACCTTAAATCATGAGATTCAGAATATATCATTAAGTATAGAGTTTGTTCAAACACAGAGCTTGAGGATAGCCACCCAGGAAAACAGCAGCTTCAAACAAATGGGATCAGTGTTCCACAGTGGAAATATTAAGGTTTCACTTATATAGGAAGAGACAGAAGTTTTAGCAAGATTATAACATTTTCCATATGAGACTAGTGAATATGTTACAGTGATCTGATTGATTACAGATTGCTGCTTGAGGAGGCCCAGTGATCTGATCTCTGGTCTTAATTATTTACAGAATTTTTAAAAGGCAGAAGTTGCAGCTGCATGCCACGTCACTCTGGCTACATAGCCACATTCCTCTGCAGGCTCAGGATAATTTAAAATTATAACAGCTTTAAGTCTGAGTTATTTAATTCACACAACTAAGAAGTCAGATATACAAACAGAAGCAACGTATAAAGTTGAATAATTTTTTGATTACTATTGAGGTTTCATCTCAGTGGAAATCAAAGCAGTTCTTCCTTTTTCTTTTCTTCTCTCCTTATTTAATGGCCAACATGACCTAGCCAACATGACGAAACCCCATCTCTACTAAGAATACAAACATTAGAAAGAGATGAAAATTTAATCTGGAACAGATAGAATATTTCAGAGTTTTAAACCCTTCTTGGACAAACTTTTGTAATGCAAGAGACAGGTTACCTTGTCTTTGTTTTTTCTTTATTTTTTTAAAAGATACTTTTGCAGAGTATTTTAAGCCTGGGCAACATAGCAAGACCCCCATCTCTACCAAAATTTAAAAATTAGCTGGGCATAATGACTTATTATTAGAGCCCTAGCTACTCAGGAAGCAGGAAGATTGCTTGAGTACAGGTGTTCAAGGATACAGTGAGGTATGATTGCACCACTACACTCCAGCCTGGGCAACACAGCAAGACTCTGTCTCAAGAAAAAAAAATTATCTGGGCACGGTGGCTACTTTGAAGGGTTAGCTAGGGCTACACCACACCTGGCTAATTTTTGTATTTTTAGTAGAGATGGGGTTTTACCATGTTGGCCATGCTGGTCTCAAACTCCTGACCTGAAGTGATCCTCCCCACCTCAGCCTCCCAAAATGCTGGGATTACAGGCATAAGCCAGTGCGCCCAGCCAAGACATTTTAAGAATAGAACAGAATAGCAACAAATAGAACAAAGAATAAAGAGTCCCAGTGAAATAGAGACTGCCATTCTAGATCTGCCATGAAGCTGGGCAGGAAAAAACTTAACTATTACTAGGGGTTCCTAATCACTTAGGATGTGCCAGGTAACATGCTGTGTTGTTTACATGTATTGTCATTTTAATCTTTGCAACATCTTAATGAGAGAAGATATGGTTGGTTTTCTATTTTACAAGTGAAGAAAACTGATGGTTCAGAAGGTTCAAATTTCTTGCTCAAGATTATTTACCTGTTAAGGGGCAAAGTCAGAATGAGACCCAAACAGTCCAGAGTCAATGCTCCTAACTACTTCATACCCTCCAGCCTGGAGACAATTAGACCATCATCTACTATGTGCACAGCCCTCACCCTCACCCTCACCCTCACCCTCAGAGTCTCAGGGTGAAAACAGAAAAAGTGAATGGAGGTAGCTATTTGAGGGCTGAGCTACACATACACACATAGACCCATATTTTTATGTACATATATGGTCTGTATATATAGATATACTGTATGTGTAATATATAATAGCATATTGTATAGATATATATAGATACCATATGCAGTATATATATGCTATATCAATGTATACCTACTGTATACTTGAACATATATACATACATACACTATTGTTTAATAATAGTGTACAGGCTGGGCACGGTGGCTCACGCCTGTAATCCCAGCACTTTGGGAGGCCGAGGCAGGCGGATCACTAGGTCAAGAGATCGAGACCATCCTGACCAACGTAGGGAAACTCCGCCTCTGCTAAAATACAAAAAATTAGCCAGGTGTGGTGGTGTGCACCTGGAGTCCCAGCTCCTCAGGAAGCTGAGGCAGGGGAATTGCTTAAACCCGGGAGGCGGAGGTTGCAGTGAGCCGAGATCGTGCCACTGCACTCCAGCCTGGTGATAGAGCAAGACTCCGTCTCAAAAAAAAAAAAGTGTACAATAATAATAACTAACACATACAGTACTTAACTATATGCTAGGTACTCTTCTAAGCATTTTGCTGTATTAACTCATTAAATCCTTGCATCATCTTAACTCCATTTTACAGACAAGGATACAGGCTTAGAGAAATCCAGTAACTTGCCAAGGTTTGCCCTGCTGATAAGTAGCAGAGGCTGGATTTCAGTGCATAAGCTGGCCCCAGGGTCTGTGTTCCAAGCCCCCTTCTATTTGACTCTTAGAGAAGCTCACCAAGTGTCAGGGGCAGGCTGTGGGGCATCCTGAGCAGTGGCCCTGAATGTGCAGAGCATGATGCAGAAAAGGTGGGTGAGAGAAGTGTCCTAGGGCTGGAAGGTGATGTTATAGGGGCTCATGCATTTTGTGGGCTCATGCATTTTGGAAGGTATCATCTGAATGCCGACTGGTCCTGGAAATAGTAAAATAGTGGGGTTACTAAAGAAAGGTCATAGATTTGCTGGTTTAAAACATTTCAATCTAGAAACTGCCTCACCAAACAAACCAGGAAGCAAGAATGGTGAAGATGGCTGTGTTCGTGATGAGCAAATTCTAGAAACCCAGGTATGGAGACCTCTCTGAAGAATTCATTCAGTATAGTAGGGTTGCATCAGTGTGCACTTGTGTGCATTCAACAGTGCATGCTCAGAGGGAGAAAGGTGTTGAGATCCTGTAAGGAGAGTACTTTCTTCACCAAGTAATTGGAAAAACAGGTAGAAATAACAGGAGCTAGGGTGCAGTGGGCCCCAAGATAAGCCTGAGACTAAAGAAAGATAAAGGCAAACCCAGCTGATGAAAAGATGCCTGATGCGTGTGCTGTACTGGCTGGTCTGTTGAGGCTTCAGGAAAACCAGGAAGAAAGCTAGTAGATTTATAGAGATTATCCATTTCTTTACTCGTTTCTTTACCATAAAGTTTTTTTTTTTTTAATAAAAGTTCCTTTTAGGGGAAATATCCATTGTCTTGCCTGACCAAAGGTGAGCATTTTGAAAAGGGTTTCTCACTGTTGGTCAGGAAGAGGGCCTGACGCAGCCCCTCCCTGTGAAGGCTTCCTTCCTCATAACCACACACATCCCATGTGGCTACGGCAAGAACAGCCTAGATATGTGGACAGTGAAAGATCATTCCAAATTCAAAGGCACGAATGCTTGCTTTCATTTCAGATCAAAAGTGAGTTTCCAGCACGTGGGTTTTGGTCACATATTTACCATAACTGTTGGGGGATTGCAGTGTAGGAGCTTGGTGTTTGTTTATAAATGCAAGAAACAATATCGTCAAAATGGCATTTGAAAGTCCCTCGGAGCACAGTGAAATGCTGCTGGGAAGCACAGGAGAACTGAGACTTACTGAAGGAACGTCAGTCATATTCTTCTGTCATTCCCAGCTGTGCAGATGCTACGGTGGGGAGTGATTGGCAGAATCCCTCCCCCCAACTCCCGCCCATTTAAATATCTTCTGCCCTGGCCTTTTTCCCTCTGGGTATTTACTGTTGAGTGGCTATAAATGCCTGCAGCTCAGGCTCCTTCGCTGTTCACTCTTCGAGCTGGAATCCTATCTGGTAGCATGCATGCACTGCCCAGGACAGATGACAGTTTGCTGCAGTGGCGGATAGTATTTAGGTTCCTGCTAAGGCCAGACACTGCTTATAAGCTTCCTAAAAAGCAAATTGAATTTCCATTGTTCCACTTGAGTCTGTCACCTACACCGCCAATACATTAAACACACAAGCCAGCATCCCATCTGTGCTTTATATTGATTTGATTTGCACCTTAGAATGTCTGCTGCTTTGTGAGTCCTGCTTGACCTCTCCATTTTCTCACCAGTGGAATAAAAGTCACTGTAACAGTAACATAGTGTTGTGAGGACTGGAAACATGGTGTGTGTGAAAGTGCCTGGCATTTAGTATTGTTCATCAGTGTTTTTTTTCTTTCCTTGTGTGAAAAGATGATCTGGTCATCAGAGCCCTTTTTAGCACTGATGATAGACAAGCCTTGCTCAGGTACCACTCAGCCCAGAAAAGGCCCTGCGCCACTGAGGTTTTGCAGCTGATCCGTACAGCGTTTGGGTCCCACTGCTTTCCCGTGTGCTTTCAGCACACCCTGCTGGGTATGAGACTGAGCCTTGTTCATCTTACTGAAAGGATAGGGATCACAGGTGTGGGTGAGAGAGAACTCCTGCGGCCCTTAGAAAGGCCCAACCTCACCTCCAGTGGCCATTCCTGTTTTATATTAAAGCCTTATGTGAAAATACTAGCCAGTTACCACTTTTTTTTTTTTAACCATGTTGGACACGCTGGTCTTGAATCCTGGCCTCAAGTGATCCACCTGCCTTGGCCTCCCAAAGTGGCTGGGATTACAGGTGTGAGCCACCATGCCTGGCCCAGTTATCACTTTCAATAGCTGTAGCTACCATTAAGCCCAAGGCATAGTGATAAAATAAAGCTTTGCCATTTGTGAGCAAATATGTGTGCCTGATCTGGAAACAGGGCCTGCAGTCATGCTAGAAATGATGCAGAGAAATTAGGAGGAAAGGGGACGAGCAGGGGTAGGAGCCCCTTTTACAAAGCCAGACACATTACCCCTGTAGGCTTCCTCCATGTGAACCATTTTTTGTTTTTGTTTTTTTTTCTAAGACAGGGTCTCTTTGTCACCCAGGCTGGAGTGCAGTGGTGTGATCATGGTTCACTACAGCTTTGAACTCTGGGACTCAAGAGATCCTACCACCTCAGCCTGAGGAGCTGGGAGACTCTGTCTCTACAAAAATTTAAAAAACAAAAAAAAAACTAGCCAGGCATGGTGGCTTGCAAACGTGCTCATTTTTTGTTGTTGTTCTTATTGTTGTTGTAGAGGCAGTCACCACATTGCCCAAGCTGGTCTTTAACTCCTGACCTCAAGCAATCCTCCCACCTCAGCCTCTCAAAGTGCTGGAATTATAGGTATGAGCCAGCATGCCTGGGCTCCATGTGAACGCTTGATGAGTCAGAATTGAGAAGACTAGTGGCCAGGCACAGTGGCTCACACCTGTAATCCCAGTACTTTTCGGAGGCTGAGGTGGGCAGATCACTTGAGGTTAGGCATTCAAGACCAGCCTGGCCAACATGGTAAAACCCCGTCTCCACTAAAAATACAAAAAAATTAGCTGAATGTGGTGGCATGCACATGTAATCCCAGCTACCCAGGAGGCTGAGGCAGGAGAATTGCTTGAACCTAGGTTGCAGTGAGCCAAGATCACACCACTGCACTCCAGCCTGGGTGACAGAGTGAGACTCTGTCTCAAAAAAAAAAAAAAAAAAAAAATTGAGACAATTGGAGCATTATTAATTCCTTTAAGGAGACATAAAATACAGATTTGTACATTATAGGAACACAATGAAGTTTCCATAGTGAAAATAATTCTTAAAATTTGTCAGATCCTTTAGTTATTTACTTTATTGGAAATAGCACTGAACACTTAAGACTTAAAATTTCTTAGAAATAAAGAGAAGTGGTTAGTTACTTGGGACCTTTGTAAAGACCTTGAGAAGTTTTTGAATTTTAATTATATTTCTAGAAAAAGTGTGTTTTGTCATTTACATTGCCATTTCTTATGCAGCATAAGCTCTTAAATCAGTCAACAGTGTTGCAACTAGGAAATTTTAATCACTGTTAAATATATTTTACAGTTTAATCATAGCTGCAATCTAAGTTACTTATGAGTATGAGAACATAAGACTGGAAGATAACTTGGCTTTGGGTTCAGCTTTACCTGGATTCTAGTTCTAGCTTTATGATTTTGAGTAAGTTATTTTATCTCTCTGAGCCTCACTTTTTCTACATATGAAATAAGAATGACACATCTACCTTGCAGGCTGGTTGTTGTGAAATTATACATAAGTGTTATGCCTTTTTCTCTTTATCCCTTTTTTCTTCTACTTTGATGAAATTGTTTTAAATTGTTTTTCTGAATAATAAGTGCACATGGCAAAAAATAAAAATAGCAAAAAAGCTTGAAAGGTGGAAAGTCCTTGTCAGGCCCTCCCTGACCCCAGTCATCCAGGCCTCTCCTGGCATACTCTGTTGCCTGTGCCTTATATGTACACTTGCAAAGAGATTTTGTGTCTATGTGAGCATATCCCTTTTACACATTCCCCAACAAAATCTCTCCTGCACATAGTCATAAAATCAGTCACCTATTAGCCCAAAGAAAAGACATTTTTGAGGCTCTTCCATCAAACAAAAAGCCCTATCTTATATCCACAGGAAAGAGTTACATATAATAGTGGAAATATGTCACCCATAGCAGCAAATTAGCAGAGGATGTTCTAAGAAAAATTACAACATCTATGAAGAAAACATCACATCTTTGAAGTCCAGAAGTCCCAGAAAGGGACTTCACAAATACACTCTAATCATTACATTTTGAACAGTTAAGACTTAGGCTTTTCGACGTGCGGTGGCTCACGCCTGTAATCCCAGCACTTAGGAGGCCGAGGTAGGTGGATCATGAGGTCAAGAGATCAAGACCATTCTCGCCAACATGGTGAAACCCTGTCTCTACTAAAAATGCAAAAATTAGCTGGGCATGGAGGTGTGCACCTGTAGTCCCAGCTACTCGGGAGGCTGAGGCAGGAGAATTGCTTGAACCAGGGAGTCGGAGATTGCAGCAAGCCGAGATCACGCCACTGCATTCCAGCCTGGCGACAGAACGAGACTCCATCTCAAAAAAAAAAAAAAACTTAGATTTTTCATAATGACCTGACAATTTTCTCCTAAATGGCTTTACTGTACAGAATTCTGTTCTCTTTTTGCATCCACATCAACAATTTCCTTTAAAATGTCTAAAATTCAGCCGGGCGCGGTGGCTTACGCCTGTAATCCTAGCACTTTGGGAGGCTGAGGTGGGTGGATCAACCTGAGGTCAGGAGTTCAAGACTAGCCTGGCCATCACAGTGAGACCCCCATCTTTAAAAAAGAATAAATTTAAAAAAAAATGTCTAAAATTCTTTCTTACTCAAGCTTGCAATGTTAAGGCTTAGATGGGCTTCCATTTGCTCTTTTCTAGAACTTAATTCAAAAATAGTTATTTAAATTCAAGACTAAGAACATAGATTACTATCGATTTTTTCCAAAAAGAATATGAGGACCATATATTCTTTTCCAGAATTTGAAGATCTTTCCATATCAGTGCATACAGATCTGTCTGCCTCAGTCTTTTTAATATTGACACATGCATTGTATATTGAATCAGTCCTCAATCGATGAGTATTTCAGTTATTTAAAATCTTCATAATCTTCATTAAAGCCATGTAACTACCAAAACCGATGGTACAGAAATAACAACTGGTGGTTAATTTCCAGCTTCTTCATTGTTTCTTGGTGCCATTGCCTTCTTTATTTCATACTGAGATGGTTCTAAGTTAAACCTATTTGGACACAAATTAGTGACTCTAATTAGAATAGTATACATCCTACTCAATTTAATGGAGTATTTATTGGCATGATGTGAAGAAACTAAAATAAAATATATCGGAGTTGTGCCCATGGAGAGTTTATGATCTTACCGAGAAAGACATAAAACAGCAAATAGGATAACAGACATAATCAGTTCTTATGTTTTACAGAGACTTGGAGAATGTACTACTGTAATTCATTTTTAAATTCCATTTATCAGTTTCAGTATTCTAAAGTTTAGATGGGACTTTAAGCCACATTAAGGAAACTGTAAGCCATTGGTAATAAATTTGTGAGGTTTCTCTTTCTGGTAATGTCAGACTAGCTTCTTGTGGTCCAACCATCATACAAGAACTAGAAATATGGAAAAAAGTATTTTTAAAACATTTTAAGACATTAAAGAGCTATCAATGCAGTGACAACTTGAAGAGCAAAGATCTTAGAGAAAAGGGAGATACAGAGGTATGAATCCACTATTCAACACTACTTTTTTTCTTGTGGCAAAAGACCGAGAGATAAGCAGTCTTACTGGGCTTGTGAGATGAAACTTGGAACTCCGATAAGCATCTGAGGCCTTCAACTGGGATCCCCAAAGGGCTGCAGCCTGGAGCTGGAGGTTGAACCAGAATTTGACTCATCTCAAAGACAGAAGCCCAACTTTGAATCTGCTAAATCTCTAATTAGATTAAAGTGATATGCTCATATTCTAAAAGTGATACATCACTTCCAGAGGCAGTGGGAAGTCCTCTGGAGAAAGATCACCATCAGCAACATCAGAGTATCTCTGTTTTTTGTATACACTGTCCAACAATCCATTAAAACTAAACAAACAAAAAAGGCATGCTAGGAGATAAGACCAAATGACCAAAAAGGAGAAAAAACAAAGAATAGAAATAGATCCACAAGAAATCTAACTATTAGAAGTACAAGAACATAGACTTTTAAAATAAGTATGTTCAGGAAACCAATCAATTACAAATAACTGGAAATAACAAAGAAAAGGAAATTCGAGGACTGAAAAATATATTAATTGAAAGGGAGAACTCAATAGACTGTGTAACATCAACTTAAACACAGCTAAGACAGGATTCATGAACTGAAATGCAGGTCAGGAGAGAATATCTGACCTGAAGCAAAAGAATTAAGAGAAGAAAAATACAGAAAAAGGAACAAGTCTTTAGATAATGAAAAAAGTTAATATACATGTAATTCAAGTCATAAAAGGAGAGAAGACAGGGAATGAGGCGAGTCAGAAGCATTATTTGAAGCGATAATGACAATTTTTCAAACCTGACAAAAGACATCAAACTACAAATTAAAGAAGTACTGGGAACACCAAGCAGAGCAAAGAAAAACAACCACACCAAGACACATCACAGCAAATTTTCTTAAGCACAGAAAAACTTAAAAGGCAGAGAAAAAGATACTTTATCTCAATTTTTTAAGTTTTTAAAATTGAGATGAAATTCACATAAAATTAACCATTTGAAAGTGAACAATTTGGGCTGAGCACAGTGGCTCACACCTTTAATCCCACAACGAACTTTGGGAGGCCGAGGCAGGCGGATCACGAGGTCAGGAGTTCAAGACCAGCCTGGCCAAAAAGACCAGCCTGGCCAACATGGTGAAGCCCCATCTGTACTAAAAATACAAAAATTAGCTGGGTGTGGTGGCAGGTGCCTGTAATCCTAGCTACTCAGGAGGCTGAGGCAAGAGAATTGCTTGAACCTGGGAGGTGGAGGCTGCAGTGAGCCGAGATTGTGCCATTGCTCTCCAGCCTGGGCAAAAAGAGTGAAACTCCACTCAAAAAAAAAAAAGGAAAAAAAGAAATGAAATGAGAATATGTTTGGTGAAAATAAATGAATAGGTGAACAATTCAGTGACATTAAGTATATTCACAATGGTATGTAACCACTACTCTCTCTAGCTCCAAAACATTTTCATCACCCCAAAAAGAAATTCATTAAGCACTACTCATTAAGCACTTGCTCCCCATTCTGCATTCTCCCTAGTCTCTGGCAGCTACCAATCTGTGTTTTGTCCCTATGATACACATACATACATATATATGTGTGTGTGTATATGTATTCTGGTACTTCATATAAATTGAATCATGCAAAATATGTGACCTTTTGTGTTTGGCTTCTTTGACTTAGCATACTGTTTTAAAGATTCATTGAAAGTGCTGGGCCCGGTGGCTCGTGCCTGTAATCCCAGTACTTTGAGAGGCCAAGGAGGGTGGATTGCTTGTGCTCAAGAGTTCAAGACCAGGCTGGGCAATGTGGTGAAACCCTGTCTCTACAAAAAATATAAAAATTAGCCAGGCATGGTGCCACATACCTGTAGTCCCAGCTACTTGGGAGGCTGAGGTGGGAGGATCACTTGAGCCTGGGGGTTGGGGGTTGCGGTGAGCCATGATCATGTCACCGCACTCCAGCATAGGTGACAGAATGAGACCCTGTCTCTCACACACACACACACAAAGATTCACTGAAAGCATATATCAACACTTCATTTTTTTATGGCTGAATAATAGTGCATTTTATGTCTACACCACAATTTGTTCATCCACTGATGGACATTTGGGCTGTTTCCATCTTTTAACCATTATGAACAATACTGCTGTGAACGTTGGTGTGCAAGAATCTGTCTGCATCCTTGTTTTCAATTCTTTGGGTTATATACCTAGCAGTGGAATTGCTGGGTCATATAATTCTATTTTAAGTTTTTGAGGAACTGCCAAACTGTTTTCCACAATGGCTGAACCATTTTACATTCCTGCCAAAAATGTACAAGGGTTCCAATTTCTCCACCTCCTTGCCAACACTTGTTATCTTCCTCCTTTTTTAAAATTATAGCCATTTCTAATGAGTGTGAATGGTGGCGTCTCATCGTCGTTTTGATTTCCGTTTTCCAGATGACTGGTGACAGTGAGCATCTTTTTACGTGCATTAAGTTAGCCACTTACACATCTTCTTTGGAGAAATATCTGTTCAAGTCCTTTGCCTATTTTTTAATCAGGTTGTCTTTTTGTTGTTGAGTTGTGTTTCTTTTTGCATTCCAAATACTAGGCCCTTATCAGATATGTGTTTTACAAATATTTTCTCCATTCCGTAAGTTGTCTATTCATTTTCTTGATAGCATCTTTCAAAGCACAAGTCTTTCATTTTGATGATATCCAATTTGTCTATTTTTTCTTTGGTTGCTTGTGCTTTAGGTGTCAAAGCTAAGAAACCATTAACTAATTGGAGGTCGCAAAAACTTCCAACAGTTTTGTAACTTTAGAGCTCACATTTAGGTATTTGATTCATTTTGAGTTAATATTTTTATATGGTGTGAAGTAGTGATTCAGCTCCATTTTTTTGCACGTGGATTTCCAGCTTTCTCAATACAATTTCTTGAAGAGACTGTTCTTCCCCCCATTGAGTGATCTTGGAACCCTTTCTAAAAATAAATTGACCATAGATGTGTGAGTTTATTTCTGGACTCTCATTTTTATTCCATTAATCTATATGTCTATCTTTATGGCAGTACCACGCTGTCTTGTTTACTATAATTTTATAGTAGCCTTAGAATTGGGAATTTTGAGTCTGCCAGCTTTGTTTTTCCTTTTTCAATAAAGAGATGCTT
This sequence comes from Cheracebus regulus, assembly GCA_963574635.1. NCBI lineage: Eukaryota > Metazoa > Chordata > Mammalia > Primates > Pitheciidae > Cheracebus > Cheracebus regulus. The sequence goes on from CAUYQU010083142.1 coordinate 52,144, forward strand.
TACTCTAAAAGTAGCAATGGAAGGCTGACAGTTGGCATCTTGACAGAAACAATGGAAACCAGAAAATAGTCAAGTATTGGGAGGGAAAATATCTGCCAACCTAAACATCTAGCAGGGAAAGCCATTGAAAATAAAGTTGACTGGGTGTGGTGGCTCACACCTGTAATCCCAGCACTTTGGGAGGCTAAGACAGGAGGATCGCTTGAGTTCAGGAGTTCAAGACAAGCCTGGACAACAGGGTGAGACCCTGTCTTTACAAAAAATAAAAATATAAAATATTAGCCCAGCATGAGTCCCAGAACTTTGGGAGTCTGAGGCAGGAGGATTACTTGAGCTCAGGAGTTCAAGACCAGCCTGGGCAACATAGCAAGACCCTGTCTCTACAAAAAAATTTTTTTAATTGTCCAGGTGTGGTTGCACACGCCTGTAGTCCCAGCTACTTGGAGGCTGAGGCCTCAGATTGCTTAAGCCCAGGAGGTCAAGGCTGCAGTGAGCTATGATCATGCCTCTGCGTTCCAGCCTGAGTGACAGAGCGAGACCCTGTCTCAAAATAAGAGAAAAGAAAGATAAAATAAGACATTTTCCTGCAAATAGAAATATAAGAGCCAGTTCTTCAGGCAGAAGGAAGAGGATTCCAGATGGAAACACAAGAGATGCAGGAAGAATAAAGAGCAGAGAGGAGATACAAGTGGATAACCTAAGTGATGCTCGATGTGTGAGACACTAATACTCATCTCTTGTGAGATCCCTTGACATCAGTTGCACAAAAGATGGGAGGGGATAAATGAAGTAAAACTGCTCTAAGATACTTGCATTGTCCAGGAATCAGTAAAAGTACTTACTTATATTAGATTTTAATAAATCAAGGATACATGTCATATTCCAGGGTAACAACTGAAAAAGTAGTAAAATCGTCTCTAGGCTAGCGTAGCCACTAAAAGCATTGTAAAACAATATATAATACACTAATAGAAAATTGTAATAGCAAAAAGTCAACCAAAAGAAGAAGAAAAAACTTAGAGGAATATAGGACCAGTGGGACAAACAGAAAGTAAGTAATGCAATTATAGATTTAAGTCCCAACATATTAGTAATGAATAGAAATGGATGATTAAATACTCAAAGATAGATTTAAAATTTACACACACATACACGTGTTGACATATCTTTAATGAAAAGAGACAGAAATGTTGAAATTAAGATGATAGAAAATAAAATGAAAGTCAAATGATAGAACATCAGACGGATGCTCTCCAGGGATCTAGAAGATGCAAACATCACAATTAGCAGACAGGATGTAATTAACATATATATTTATATAGCCCTCATCAACTACAGGGTATATATTTTTTTCAAGTGCACATAGATTATTTACTAAGATAGACTATATGCTGGATGATAAATTTCAACAAATTTAGCAAATTTCAACAAATATTTAAGGATTGAAATCTCTACAGAGTATGTTTTCTGACCAGTGGAATTGAGTTATAAATCAATAACAAAAAGGTAATTAGAATGATCCCCAATGTTTGGAATTAAACAATATGCTTCCAAAAGAAAAACTCATGATGAAAGAAGAAATTGCAATGGAAATTATTTTAAAATGTTACATTGAATGCTCACAGAAGTATGACTTATCAAAACTTACATAATGCAACTAAAGCCATGTTAGAAGGAAATCTGTGACCTTAAATGTAGAAAGTCTAGGCCAGGCACGGTGGCCCATGCCTATAATCCCAGCACTTTGGGAGGCTGAGGCGGGCAGGTCACCTGAGGTCAGGAGTTTGAGATCAGCATGGCCAACATGGTGAAACCGCATCTCTACTAAAAATACAAAAATTAGCCCAGCGTGGTGGCAGGTGCCTGTAATCCCAGCTACTCGGGAGGCTGAGACAGGAGAATTGTTTGAACCTGGGAGGCAGAGGTTGCAGTGAGTCAAGATCATGCCTGCACTCCAACCTGGGCACCAAAGAGGGAAACTCCCAAAAAAAAAAAAAAGACATTTCTCTCGAGCAAGAATAACAAACTAAATCAAAGGAAGGAAATGAAGATCTTATATAAATTCAGTGGAAAACAAATATACAATAGAAAAAAATCAACCCAGCCGAGCATGGTGGCTCAGGCCTGTGATCATGGAATTACATGAACCCATACGTTTGCAGTGAGCTATGATGATCTTACCACTGCACTCCAGCCTGGGCAACAGAGTCAGACTCTGTCTCAAAAAAAAAAAAAGAAAGAAAAAGAAAGAAAAGAAAAAAGAAAAAGGAAAAAATAAACCAAGCACAAAGTTGTTCCTTTAAAATGACTAATAAAATTTACAGGTTTCTGCTGATCAAGAAAAAGATCCAAATGACCATTATCAGGATTGAAAAAGAGAAATCACTGCAAAGCCTACGGACATTAAAAATAATGATAAAGTACATAGAAATAGAGCATAGAAGAGCGATTACTAGGGGGTTATTTAATGGGTACAGAGTTTCAGATTTGCAAGATGAAGTTCTGAAGATCTGTTTCACAATAATATGAATATATTTACCACCACTGAACTATATACTTTAAAATGATTGAGCTCTTTCTACCAGCTTTCCGTGCCACCATACTGCTGTGCATGAATGTCCAGGCTGATGCTCTCAATGCCAAAAAGAGAGGCAAACACCAGGTTCTTATTAGGCCATGCTTCAAAGTCATCATCCGGTTTCTAACTATGATGATGAAGCATGATTCCATTGGCAAATTTGAAATCTGATGATCACAGACCTGGGAACATTGTTGTGAATGTCACAGGCAGGTTAAATAAGTGTGCAGTAATCAGCCCCAAATTTGATATACAGCCCAAAGATCTAGAAAAATGGTAGAATAATCTGCTCCCATTCTGACAGTTTGGATTTATTTTACTAATAACCTTAGCTGGCAACTTGGACCATAAAGAAGCAAGACAAAAACACACAGGAGGGAAAATCCTAGGATTCTTTATCTAGTGATGTAATACATACTTAAAATTAAAATGCCTCATAGGTGAATCTCTTGAGCCTAAGAGTTCAACACCAGCCTGGGCAACATGGCAAAACCCTGTCTCTACAAAAAATAGAAAAAAATAGCCCGCATGGTTGAGCATGCCTGTGGTCTCAGCTATTCAGGAGGCTGAGGCAGGAGACTCACCTGAGCCCAAGAAGTGGAGACTGCAATGAGCCATGACTGCCACTGCACTCCAGCCTGGGCAACAGAGGAGATCATGTCTCAAAGCCATTTTGTTAAATTAAATTTAAAAGTAAAATAAAATGCCTCAATGGACAAAAAACAAAATAAATAAAAGTGGTTGAGATGGCAATTTTTATGTGCATTTTAACACATACATACACACAAATAAAAAGGGGTTATGAGAACCTTGTTAGTAAATTCTGAAAATAAATTGACAACTTTGAAAATTACAAAGTACCAAAATTGATATAGGAAGAAATAGGAAACCTAAATTCTCTTACATCTAGGTAATAAATTGAATCCATAGTTTAAAATATTTCCTAAAGAAAAACTCTAGGCCTAGATTATTTCATTGTTGAATTCTTTATAACATTTAAGGGAAAAGTAACACCAGTCTTCCATAGATGTCCTGAGACTAGAAAAAGAGGAAAAATTCCCAACTTCTTCTGTGAGACCAGCGTATCATTGATACCAAATCATTACAAGGGCATTACAAGAAAGGAAAATTGCAGGTTAATTTCTTTTATGAATAGAGATGTAAATTTTTTTTGAGACTGAGTCTCACTCTGTCGCCCAGGCTGGAGTTCAGTGGTGTGATCTCAGCTCACTGCAACCTCTGCCTCCCAGGTTCAAGTGATTCTTCTTCCTCAGACTCCCAGGTAGCTGGGATTACAGACACACAACCACATCTGGCTGATTTTTTGTATTTTTAGTAGAGACAGGGTTACACCATGTTGACCAGGCTGGTCTTGAACTGCTGACCCCAGGTGCTCCATCCATTTCGGCCTCCCAACCAGATGTAAATGTTTTAAGAAAATATTAGCTAAGGCTGGGTGCAGGGGCTCACACTTGTGATCCCAGCACTGGGAGGCTGAGGCAGGTGAATCATTTGAGGTCAGGAGTTTGAGACCAGCCTGACCAACATGGTAAAACCCCATCTATACTAAAAATACAAAAAAATTAGCCGGGCATGGTGGTGCATGTCTGTAGTCCCAGCTACTCGGGAGGCTGAGGCAGGAGAATTACTTGAACCCAGGAGGTGGAGGTTGCAGTGAGCCGAGATCACCCCACTGCACTGCAACCTGGGCAACAGAGCCAGACTCCGTCTCATAAAAAAAAAAAAAAAAAAAAGGCATTTGTATTAAAAGTCTTAAAATGAAGAGACAATGATTAAACACATGGAACTTAAAATTGCAATTAGAATATACAACAGTAAAATTTTGTTCTTTGCTTCTGAAGGAACATCCTATAACAGGTAACTTTAAATTTTTTAAATAATATAAAAGGGGAGCTAAATACCTGAAATTTTAAATAAAATGAAGCAAAAAGGAAACAAATTTATTGCAAGAGATAGAAATTACATTTTAAAGGCTAAAAATAATAAAGAAATTCACTACACAACAGGCCCTATTGTCTTGGCTCCTTCAGAGAGATGACTGAAAGGAAACTGGGAAGTGGTTTGGGGAATAGCAGATCCTGGGCTATGGTGGGAAGTTCACAGGTTGGTACTGGCTGGGACAGCTGAGTTTTGAAGGTACTCTGCAGTCACAGGGGTGCTGGGAGGCCTGAATCACATTTATGAAGTCTTTGTACTGTAGTTTTATTGTTGGTTTTTGTGGGTTTGTTTGTTTTAAAACAGAGTCTGGCTCTGTCACCCAGGCTGGAGTGCAGTGACACGATCTCAGCTCACTGCAGCCTCCGCCTCCTAGGTTCAAGTGATTCTCCTGCCTCAGCTTCCCAAGTAGCTGGGATTAGGATTACAGGCGTGCACCACCACGCCTGGCTAATGCTTTTGTGTTTTAGTAGAGATGGAGTTTCACCATTTTGGCCAGGCTGGCCCCGAACTCCTGACCTCAAGTGATCCACCCACCTCAGCCTCCCAAAGTACTGGGATTACAGGCATGAGCCACTGTGCCTGGTCTGTACTGTAGTTTAAAAAGTGATTCATTAAAATCTGTTACTGCCAACCAAAAAAAAAAAAAAAAAGCTACACACAATAGAACACAGAAAATGTGCAGAACTGCAACATCTTTTCATAGCAAATTAAAAGTGAATACTGCCATTCTCCCTAGACTCCCCTTTGATATAATAGGCAAACAAAATTGATTTTGTGTGATTGATTTTGACACTTTCTGGCACTCCACACTGTACTGGCATCAGTGTTACAGCCCCAGTTCAGATGTGCAGTACTTCACATGGGAAACATTGTCACAGGAATCCAGCTTTGCATGAACATCATCAAAATGGCAATCAGTCATGGGGTTGCCATGTTTTTATCTTAATAAATACAAACAAACAAACAAACAAAAGCATTTGCTATACTTGAACATCTATTCTTGATTTTTTTTTTTTTTTTTTTTTTTTTTTGTGAAAGTTGTTTGCTCTTTTGCCCAGGCTGGAGTGCAGTGGCGCAGTCTCGGCTCTCTGCAACCTCTGCCTCCTGGGTTCAAGTGATTCTCATGCCTCAGCCTCCCCAGTAGCTGGAACTACAGTCATGCATCACTACGTCCACCTTACTTTTTTGTAATTTTAGTAGAGATGGTTTCATTATGTTGTCCAGGCTGGTCTTGAAATCCTGGACTCAAGTGATCCACCCACCTCAGCCTCCCAAAGTGCTGGGATTACAGATGTGAGCCACCACGCCCAGCCTCCATTCTTGATTTTAAAAGAAAAGAACTTCTAAGCTTTGCACAGTGGCAGTATCGTAGCCAATGAGGTTTATCCGAGGCGCGATTATTACTAATTTAAAACTTTTCCCAATACCCCACCATAACGACTTGAAATATAGTCGGCATTGGCAATTTTTGACAGTCTCTACGGAGACTGAATAAAAACAAATAAATAAATAAATGGAAAAAAAGAAAACTTTTAGCAAACTAGGAAATACAGAGTACTTAATCTAATAATGGATTTTTCAGAACTACAGCAAACATTATACTTATCAGTGAAATATTAAACCCTTTTTCCCTAAGATTGTAAATAAGGTTATCTGCTGTCTCCGTCTCTTTCAACATTGTATTGACAGTGTTAGCCATTACAGTATGTCAAGGAAAAGAAATAAAAGGTGTAAGGATTAGAAAGGAAGAATGAAACTGTTACTCTTCACAGAGAAAACAATTAGATTTAGAAAATTCAATTTATTCTGCAAATCAGCTCTTAATAAGTAAATTTAACAGGATCAATTAATATTTCTATAGACTAACAATAAGCAATAGACCAGCCTGGCCAACATGGAGAAACCCCGTCTGTACTAAAAATACAAAAATTAGCCCGGCGTGGTGGCAGGTGCCTGTAATCTCAGCTACTCAGGAGACAGGAGAATTGCTTGAACCTGGGAGCTGAAGGTTGCAGTGAGCTGAGATCACACCATTGCACTCCAGCTTGGGTGACAAGAGCAAAACTTCATCTCAAAATAAATAAATAAGTAAAATGAAATTATCAAAAAGATACCATTTACAAAAGCATCCAAAAAAATACTGAGGAATATATCTAAGAGAAGATATGCAAGGCTTTTATACAGAGAACTATTATGCATTATTGAGAGAAATTAAAGATGGCCTAAATAAATAAATATAACAGGTTGATGGAATGAGGGACACAATACTATGAAGATTTTAATTCTCCCCAAGGTGATTTATAGACTATGATTTCAGTTAGATCCCAGTTGGTGGGTTATGAGGGTGTATGTATTGAAACTTGACCAATTGAACCTCGGATTCTTTTTGAGACAGGGTTTTACTCTGTCATCCAGGCTGGAGTGCAGTGGCACAATTATGGCCCACTGTAGCCATGACCTCCCGGGCTCAGGTGATCCTCCCACCTCAGCCTCCTGAATAGCTGGGACTATAGGCATGCACCACCATGCTAGGCTACTTTTTGTGTTTTTTGTAGAGATAGGATTTCACCATGTTTCCCAGGCTGGTCTCAAACTCCTGGGCTCAAGCAGTCCTCCCACTTTGGCCTCCCAAAGTGCTGAGATTACAGGTGTGAGCCACCATGCCCAGCCTGATCCTGGAATTTATGTGGAAATGTAGAGTCAAGAATAACAAGAACATTTTGAAGATTAATAAAGCAAAAGGACCTAGAAACTGGAAATCAAGACTTGATAAAGCCCCAGTAGTTAAGACTGTAAGGTATTGATGCAAGGATGGACAGATAGCTTAGCAGAACAGAATAGAGTTCTGAAACAGCTGTGCACATACAGTCACTTGACTCATGACAGAGGTGGCACTGCACAGCAGTGGGGTAAGGATGGTCTTTTTAAGATAGTGCTGGCTCCACTGAATATTTATAAAGAAAGAAATGAATCTTAATTCCTACTTCACACTATACTGAAAAATTCTTGACATGGATGATAGACCTCAATGCAAAAGGTAAAACCACAAAGCTTCTAAGAAATAAAATAAAACATCATCAAAACCTTTAGATAGGCAAACACTTCTTAAACTGGACTCAGAAAACCCTAACCATAAAATAAAAGATAGATAATTTGTTCCACACTAAATTTAAGAAACTTTGCTCATCAAAATACAGTTTTGGAAGAAGGTACCTGCAATGCTTTTAACTCACAAAGGACTCATAGTCAGAAAAAAGAAGATGACAACCTGATGGGAAAATGAAGAAAGAGACATTTCAGAATGAAACAGATATACAAATAGCCTGCAAATGTATGAATAGTGTTCATCCTTTTTGATCATTGGGGGAATATAAATTAAAACATAATGAAATGCCATTATACACCTGCCAGAATGCTGAAATGAAAGAAACAGAAAATATCAAGTATTGGCATAGAAAGAGAGCAACTGGAATTCTCATTAACTGGTGGGAGTTCAAAGTTGGCACAGCCACTATGGAACACGGCCAGTATCTGCTGAAGCTGAACATATGCACACCCTAAGACCCAGCAATCCCACTCCTAGGCATCATCTGAGGGAACTGTATGTACATGTGTACAAAAGTGGCCCATGATGGCTGTAGTTGGGCACATGAATAATAAATCCTAGGTCTATAAATAAAGCTGACCTCTTGCCTGTATGACTGGAGTTCAAGTAGTTCACTGACAGGCACTAGTCATAAACCTATTTATCAGAACAAAGACAGGATGGAATTGGTCGACCCCTACCAGACCCTCAGTTGCCTAACCTTTCTCCCACCCCACGCAAGTGCACGTTTACCTTTTTGTATGGCTAGCATCACTGGACACTAATCAGAATCACGAGAATGGAAAGCTGCTTCCCTGCCTCGCCTCCACTACTCCCCCTTTCCATGCCACAAGCATCCTCCTGTTGGAAAATGTATATCTACTGTGCCTCATGCAGCCTCCTTGGAGGCACATTCCCCATCTATATGGAGTCTGTGTTCCTGGACCTGCGTCTTCAAACTTGCCTCAGAATAAATCCAGCCAGGTGGAGTCACTCACATCTGTAATCCCAGCACTTTAGGAGGCCAAGGTGGGAGGATCATGTAAGGCCAGGAATTTTCATCAACATAACAAGACACTGGCTCTACAAAAGAAAAATTTAAAAATTAGCCCAGCTTGCTGGCACATATCTGTAGTCCCAGTTACTGGAAAGGCTGAGGCAGGAGAGTTGCTTGAGCCCAGGAGGTTGAAGCTATGGTGAGCTAGGATTGCACCACTGCACTCCACTCCAGCTTGGGAAACAGAATGAGAGCATCTCAAAAAAATTTAAAAACAAAAAACAAAAAAAAAGAAGGAAGAACTCCAACCGTGGTTTTCTAGTTACGATGCCTGTTATTTCACTTTTTGGTTGACAGATGCATAGGGCAAGGCATGTGAGAAGCAGCTTGAAGTTCAGTGCCCTCCTCTGCCAGCACCTCCACGTGTTCAGTTATCCCCAAAGTACCCCAAACCCAGTCCTTTGGGTTTTTATGGAGGCGTCATTACATGGGCATGACTGATTAAACTGCTGGCCATGGGTGATCAGCTCAACCTTCAGCTCCTCTCCCCTCCCTGGAGGATGTGGGGGTGAGGCTGAAGGTCAAAGCCCTCCAGTCCTGCCTTGGTCTTTCTGGTGGTCAGCCCCATCCTGGAGCCACATGGGGGCTGCCTGCCTTCCCCCACCTCTTTAGCACATGAAGGACACCACTGTGGAGATTCTAAAGATTTTAGGAGTTCAGGCCAGGAAGCCTGGATAAAAAACAAATACACATTGCACAATATCGCAGATGGCTTTAGTTCATCCTGAAGAGCAGGAAACCCCGCTGTCATCAGCTCTTTGTTTTCCGTCTTCCTCCCTTAGCACTGTTGGATTGTGTCTATACTTCTGGGGGCTGAGGATACTTTGTCAGAAATGAAACGGCTCAGATTTTATGCGGGGCCTTGCTACTGTGTATAGATAGTAAGCATCTTTGAATTCATCCCATTTTAACATTTTTATTTATTTATATTGATTTTTTTTTTTGAGGTGGAGTCTCACTCTTGTCACCCAGGCTGGAGCACAGTGGCATGATCTCGCTCACTGCAACTTCCACCTCCTGGGTTTAAGCAATTCTCCTACCTTGGCCTCCCAAGTAGCTATGATTGCAGGTACCCACCACCATGTTTGGTGCAGCGATTATTTCGTGGGTGTATTCTCTTTGTAGAAATTCATTAAACGGGATACTTATGATTTGTGCACATATCTGTATCTAGGTTATACATACTAATTTTTGTGTTTTTCATAGAGATTGGGTTTCACCATGTTGGCCAGGCTGGTCTCAAACTCCTGACCTCAGGGGATCCTCCCACCTCGGCCTCCCAACGTGCTGGGATTACAGGCATGAGCCACTGTACCTGGCCTATATTTCATTTTTATTTATTAAGAAAAAAATTGTTTAGGTTTAGGGACAAGGTCTCACTGTGTTGCCCAGGCTGGGCTTGAACTCCTGGGCTCAAGTGATCCTCCCACCTCAGTCTCCCTAGTAGCTGGGATTACAGGTACTGACCATCAATTCCGACTTCATGCCAATTTTTTAAATGCAGAAGACTTTCAATATAGAAAAGTTAAGAAAACAGAAGTCCTGGTGCTTATGTGCTAGCACATGAAATGCTTTCATTTAATACTCATCTGATGAGTAATCTGTTGCGATTTTTAGGGGCAAATCTCCATGCCCATCAAGTTGAAGAATTTCTAATCCTAATTTCGAGGCTACAATAATCAAGACAATATGGTGTTAGTGTTCTTAAAAGAAAAACAGCCAGGCACGGTGGCACATGCCTGTAATCCCAGCACTTTGAGAGGCCAAGGCAGGCAAATCACAAGATCAGGAGTTTGAGACCATCCTGGCCAACATGGTGAAACCCTGTCTCTACTAAAAAGACAAAAATTAGCCAGGCATGATGGCGGGCACCTGTAGTCCCAACTACTCTGGAGGCTGAGGCGAAAGAATCGCTTGAACCCAGGAGGTAGAGGTTGCAGTGAGCCAATATCGTGCCACTGCCCTCCAGCCTGGGCACCAGGGCAAGACTCAGTTTCAAAAAATAAAATAAAATAAAATTAGAGAAACTAGATTTAAAAGAGTTTAATTGAACAAGAATGATTGAAGAATCAGGCAGCCCCCAGGACCAAAATAGGTTCAAGGTTGCCCCATGGTTGGATTTATGGACAGAAAAAGGGAAGTGAGGAAAGGGAAGTGATGAGGTACAGAAACAGCTGGATGGGTGAAGCTCGGCCTTTGCCTCACTGAACACGGTTTGCACTGTTGGCCACTTGTGATTGGCTGAAACTCAGCTGCTGGGATTGGCTGAGACTTAGCTTCTTGGTACAAGAGTAGGTTACACTCTGTCACACATCCAGTTAAGAGACAGTTTACTGTGTATGGAGAAACTGTTAGGCCGAACTTAAAATATGTAAGGAAGCAGTTTAGTTTAAATTTAATTTAGCAGCATCAAGACAGACAAATTGATTGCTGGAACAGAATAGTGCCCAGAAACAGACCCACACATTTACAATCAATAGATTTTCCATAAAGGTGCCAAGACAATTCAGTGAGGGAAAGGATAATCTTTTAAACAATCGACAGTGGAACAATTGGATATCCATATGCAAAAAAAAAAAAAAAAAAAAAAAATGAACTCCAACCCTTATGTTCTACCATTTTCAAAGATTTACTTGAAGTGGACTATCTAAGTATTAAACACTAAGACTATAAACCTTCTAGATAAACACATAGGAGAAAATCTTAGTAACCTTAGGAATCTTAAATCTGACACAAAAAGCACAAACTATAATAAGAAAAAAATCAATAAATTTGACCTTACCAAAATTTGAAACTTTTAATATTCAAAAGATACTGTTATAAAAACGGAAAAGCAAGCCACAGACTGGGAGGAAATATTTGCAAAATGTATGTCTGACAAGACTTGTATCTAGAGTTTTTTTAATTTAATTTTTTTTTTTTAAGACAGGGTTTCGCTCTGTAGCCCAAGCTGGAGGGCGGTGATGCAATCTCAGCTCACTGCAGCCTCTGCTTCCCAGACTCAAACGATCCTCCACCTCTATCTCCCAAGTAGCTGGGACTGCAGGTGCTCACCACCACACCTGGCTCCTTTTTGTATTTTTATTAGAGGCAGGGTTTTGCCATGTTACCTAGGCTGGTCTTGAACTCTTGAGCTCAAGTGATCTGCCTCAGCCTCGCAATGTGCCGAGATTGCAAGCATGAGCCACCATGCCCAGCCTAGAATTTTTTTTAAACTCTTATACTTGATAATATGAAGACAGCCCAAGCCGGGCATGGTGGCTTGCGCCTATCATCTCACCACTTTGAGAGGCTGAGGCAGATCGCTTGAGCTCAGGAGTTCGAGACCAGCCTGGCCAACATGGTGAAACTCTGTCTCTATTAAAAATACAAAAATTAGCCAGGCACTGTGACCCACACCTGTAATCTCAGCTGCTCTGGAGGCTGAGGCACAAGAATCTCTTGAACCCAGGAGATGGAGGTTGCAGTTAGCTGAGATCACACCATTGCACTCCAGCCTGGGTAACAGAGCAAGACTCTGTCTCAAAAAAATTAAAAAACAGAATTTTTTTTTAAAAGCCCAGTTTTTTCAATGAGCTAAAGAGTTGAAGAAAACACTTCACAAAAGAAGATATACAGTTGGCTAATAAGCCCATGAAAAGATGCTCAGCATCATTAGTCATCAAGAAAATGCAAATTAAAACCACAATGAGAAACCACTACACTCCTGCTAGAATGCCTAAACTTTTCCAAGACTGACCATATCAAGTGTCGGTGAGTGTGAAAAGGAGCTGGGACTTCCACACGCTGCCAGTAGGACCATCCTAGAGCAGCTTGGCAGTTTCTGTAAAGGTTCATTTTTCACAGTCATTTCACTCCTGAGTATTTACAGATCTAGGAAATATGAAAGCATATGTTCAACACAACCTATGTGCACAGATGTTCATAGCAACTTTATTTGTAAGAGCCAATATATAATATGTAATTCCATTTATATAAAATTCTAGAAAGATTCGAACTAACCTATGTTTCCCTGGCAATAGGAATAGGGTAGAAAGAAGGGGAAGGGATTATCAAGAGGCACCAGGAAACTTTGGCTTGATAGATACGTGTGTTATCTTCCTTCATTCTGGTGATGGTGTCACCGGTGTGTACAGATGTCAGCACTTACCAAATTTTGTACTTTAAACATGTGCATTTCATTGTATGTCAGTTATACACCAGTAAAACTTACAAACAGTTTAGTAGAAAAGGAAATGTAAGCATGGCTTAGCTTCGAGAAGCACAAATAGTCAATTTAAATATGGAATTTTAAAATCAAATATAATTATATTGAGGCAATGGAAAGTAGGTGCAATGTGGGGGCGGGGGTTAGAGAAAATCTCATCTTCCACAGTGGGAATTCAGTAGATAAAGTCTAAGACTGAAAAAATTCAGAAGGACCAATGTAGGCATATTACTGGAGACATGGAAGTAAATGCTAAGAATCAGCTAAAAGTACCTATCTCTGAGAAATGGAGACTACTGGTCTTAAGAACACATGTGGAATGAACTAAACCATATGAAGGTATAACTTTCATATAATTATAAACTTTAAAATATATTATCCAAGGCCAGGCATGGTGACTCATGCCTGTAATCCCAGCACTTTGGGAGGCTGAGGCAGGCGGATCACCTGAGGTCAGGAGTTTGAGATCAGCCTAGCCAATATGGTGAAACCCCATCTCTACTAAAAATACAAAATTTAGCCAGGCATGGTGGCAGGTGCTTGTAGTCCCAGCTACTGGGGAGGCTGGGCAGGAGAATCACTTGAGCCTGGCAGGCAGAGGTTGCAATGAGCTGCAATCATGCTATTGCACTCCAGCCTGGGCAGCAAGAGCAAAACTCCATCTAAAAAATAAATAATAATAATTATATATATATATAAAATCAGAGCCCCTAGGTCGGCCCAGCTGATGAGGGGACTCCATGCCTATCCCCAGGCCCAAACCAGAACAGGTGTTCAGATGAGAGGGCTGGGAGCAGTCTTCCATAAGATCATGTGTCCAGGAAAAAGTCTTCACATTTCTTTCTTTCTTTTTTTTTCTTTGAGACAGAATCTTGCTATATTGCCAGGCCGGAGTGCAGTGGTGCGATCTCAGCTCACTGCAACCTCCGCCTCTTAGGTTCAAACGATTCTCCTGCCTCAGCCTCTCGAACAGCTGGGACTACAGGTGCGAGTCACCACACCCAGCTAAGTTTTGTATTTTCCCTAGAGACGGGGTTTCACCATATTGAGCAGGCTGGTCTCGATCTCTTGACCTCGTGATCTGCCTGCCTCAGCCTCCCAAAGTGCTGGGATTATAGGCGTGAGCCACTGTGCCCAGCCAAGTGCTCACATTTCTAAGTGGAATCCTTTTAAGAGCACCAGGCAGCTTTTGCTTTGAGGAGCTCCAGTGGTTAGTCCCTTGGGGATCCAAAGATTGGGACTTAGAGGCTTAAAGCATGCTTGAATTGAAGGATGCTCACACTCTTTCCATTTCTCTAATAATAGCCCCAAATGAAGGATATTTAAGAAAATGTCATGCTTCAAAGATAATCCACATTGTTTCCTCCAAGCTCTATGAGAAACATAGGCCTGATGACCTATTAAGTCTCTTTTTCTTCTTCCTTTTTCAGGTGGTCACTTCTTTCATCGAAACTCTTTGTCCCCTCGGAGTCTGGTGTATGAAAGTGAATTCTCCACAATTGAACCTTCTTTGGACATATATGATGAGAACAAAACCTGATTTTTAAACATGGGCTGTAGGAGTCACTGCTTTTGTGATTTGATTTCTGATCACCTTTCTTATTTTGTATTCTGTCAGCATCCGTTTTGGAAGAATGGCAGCACTTTCCAAGCACAGGTTGGGGTTTAGGGTTAATTTGCAAAGTTCCCCCAAGGTGCGGCTTTGAGGACAGCAGTATTGCCCAGGTGAGCCTTGTGGTATTGAAAATGCGTCCAAGCTGATCATTGAAAGTGGGCGCCTAGCAAGCCTGGCTGTTGCCAGAGAAGAGGCTGGGCCCGGGATTAATGTTGCATTGCAGACGCATCTCTGAATAATCACATGCTGTTCTGTGCCAGGGAAGTTGGGGTTTTTAACATCCTTTTGTGGTCCCCGCTTACGATGCATACTGCCCTGTGGGAGAAGCTTCCTACCCCTGCGGAGTGCAGGTGCTGCTCCCTGACCTACTCTGGATGGTCCCCTCTTGCTTATTCTACTTCCTGCTGAAGAGCCTCTTCTAAAGGGGGTTGAGAAAAGGCCTTGCCTTTGTACCTCCTCTGAGACTCTGACCACCCACGTCCTGCCAGGGCAGGGCCATGGGAGACTCAGGCCATGGGGCCGGGTCTGTGTGCAGGGCCAGGCAGCCATCTGCATCGCCATTTTCCAGCCTCTGTGTTGAGCATGATGAAAAGTGACAAGTGTTTATGTCAGCACGAAAACACTGAAGGCCCCTCCATCCCTGCAGCCTGTAGACGTGTCTACTCAGCCACCCCTGAGGTGTGTGTATAGGGAGGTGGCACCTGGGAGCCCAGCCCAGCAGTGTCTCTGGGCACAGTGATTTCAGGGGGGATGGTCAGCAGTTGTGAAAAACAGAACGATCTGGAATGTCTCATTGGGAAGACTGAACCCACTTCTTCCTGCAAATACCAGATAAGCACCCATCTTCAGTGTCCACTGTGCAGCCCAGTCCTCCCCACCAGCCCCAGCATAGCATGAAAAAGGCACAGGAGCACTGGCTGCCAGGCTTACAGAACGGTGCAGCAGCCAGCGTGCCGAGCATCAGGGACATGCAGGATTTTCCCACACACCTTGGATGATATCAAATTAACATGATGAGAAACTTGCATCCTACAAGTGATCCCAGCACAGAACCACCATGGGCAAATTTATAAAACAAATCTGTACACCCTCTTTGCAAAAGGACACAACCGAGTTGAGTCTGCTTCTCCTTATTGGTATGAGTTGCGTGGGGGCATGAGGTGTACAGACCCTTGCTGTGAGAACAGGAACCTCAGTCTCCATGTGCCTAGGGTCTGATCTGGCAGCAAACCGAGCAGACGTGTGAATCCCCCACCCTGTTCTCACTGACTGTGAAACATAAGTTTGAAGTGAACACTTGCCATTTTCCCACATGCAGCTTCTCCTAAGTGTCTTTTCTCATAACGCGTCAGTAACATGCCTCAGACACAGGTATGCCTGAAAGAAACCTGTCCCCTGGATGGGGACAGCCTTCAGGAGTGTTGTCAGAGAGCGAGCAGTGGTGTTTTGTTTTTGCTCGTTTGAGACGAATGGTGCAGATTTTAAAGGTCTTAGCAGCTTTTGTGTTTTACCTTTTACCAAGGGCTTTTGGGTTTTTTTTTTTCTTTACTATAGTCTTTGTACTATAAAAATATTTTCAATTAGCAGTTTCAATATACCATCGTTCAGAAAAACAGGTTTTTCTATTGGGCTCTTGGAGGGAGGATGAGTCTGCAAGAGGCTAGAACCATTTGCCGCAGGTTCCAGACATGTGCCTGCATATGTATGTGCTTGGCCCACCTGAAAGATAGGACAGCTCAGTTCTGATTGTTGCCATGTTGTCTATACCACCTCTTTGTTTTCCCAAACCAAAACTCAGACCCCAGTGTAGCATTTTCTCCTCATTTGAGGTCTTAACAAAGGTATACACATTAAATTCCACTCAACACAGTTTCTTTTCTTTTTTTTTTTTTTTTTGAGACAAAGTCTCACTCTGTCACCCAGGCTGGAGTGCAGTGGCACAATCTCAGCTCACTGCAATCTCCGCCTCCAGGTTCAAGCGATTCTCCTGCCTCAGCTTCCTGAGTAGCTGGGACTAGAGGTGTACACCACCACCCCCGACTAATGTTTTTATTTTTAGTAGAGATGGGGTTTCACCATGTTGGCCAGGCTGGTCTCAAACTCCTGACCTCAGGTGATCCACCCGCCTTGACCTCCCAAAGTGCTGGGATTACAGGCATGACCCACCATGCCTGGTTTCAACAGTTTCTTTATTGAAAAAGTATGAAATTACTTAAGAAGAAATAACAGTTTCAGGCCCCTAGAATCTGTCTATTAATATATCATTTGAATTTCTGGGAAATCTGGGGCACACATTTACTGTAGAATAACCAAGGAGGCATTCCGTACCGGGGAGTATACTCAGAAGAGTGGTCCGGGTCTTAGCTTGACACCCTTCTCTGGAAAATTGGGGTCATTCTCTGGCTCAGCTACAGAATGTCCTATCTTTGTCAGGAGGACACTAACTTCTTACTAAGATCTTGTTCTTCAGAAGTAGAGAGGATGGTTTGGTTTTTGGTTTCTGATTTTTGTTTTTGTGTTGAGACAGGGTCTCACTCTGTCACCCAGGCTGGAGTGCAGTGGCACAACCTCCTGGGCTCAAGTGATCCTCCTACCTCAGCCCAAGAGTAGCTGGAACCACAGGCACACTTCACCACACCCAGCTAATTTTTGTATTTCTTCTAGAGACATGGGACTTCGCCGTGTTGCCCAGGCTGGTCTTGAACTCCTGGGCTCAAGCAATCCACTCTCACCTCAGCCTCCCAAAGTTCCGGGATTCCAGGTGTGAGCCGCTATGCCTAGCCAAGAATGGCATTTTTTTAAAATCCCAAATGAAAGCCTCTTTACTAGCTGCTATGCTGGGGAAAATCTGTGCTAAGCTGGGACCCTGGCAGGAAGTGGCTGGGGCTGCCTGTCAGGCAAGCATTGTGAGGACACACGTCTCCACATGGGCAGTGCTGTCCTGAGGCACTTGGGGAGCAGTGTTCTGCCCACTGAAGGTGTGATGAGGTACAAACAATGAGTGTCTCAGTTGCTGCAAGTCTTGCCACCACGAGCAGTTATTAGGAAATGTATGATAACTTCAGTCATTGTTGAAGGGGGAGCTATTTGAAGCAGGGAAGGGGTTGAGGAGTCAGCTGTTTACAGCACACCCCCTCCCTGCCTCCAGGTGGACTGCTGTGAGCTGGGCCTGTGCCCAGGTGAGCAGAACTATGGGCATGTGTGACAGGATAAGCAGGTCTAGAACCAGGGCAGCCAGCAGCATCCTCTGAGAGTTGATTGTGACTATTGAAATGCACATGCTTAAGCTTTGGTGATTTTTTTTTTTTTTTGAGACAGGGTCTCACTCTGTCACCCAGGCTGGAGTACAGTGGCGCAATCTTGGCTCACTGCAACCTCCTACTCCCGGGTTCAAGCAATTCTTCTGCCTTAGCCTCCCAAGTAGCTGAAACTACAGGCATGCACCACCACACTCAGCTAATTTTTATATTTTTAGTAGGGATGGAGTTTCACTATATTGGCCAGGCTGGTCTCAAACTCCTGACCTCGTGATCTGCCTGATTCAGCCTCCCAGAATGTTCGGATTACAGGCGTGAGCCACTGCGCCCGGCCGCTTTGGTGATTTTTAACATCCTGAGGGAGGAACTGCCCACAGTAGCCCTCCTTTCCTGTTATTCCAGGGGAAGAGGAGGGGAGGCCAGACAGCCAGGGCTTCCACCAAAGGAGACAGAGCTCAGCCAGTGGTCGTGGTGAACATGTCTGCCCAGGGCTGCCTGCCTCTGCCCTCCTCTTGGGAAGACAAGCTCTACCCCCAAGCTAAAAACACCTCACAGCCCTGATGAGCCTTGCTTTTGCAGATAGGTCCCATCTCCCAGCTCTCCTAGTGGTCCTCAGGTCTGGCTGAGAGGCACATCCATGAGGCACTGCCTTGACCTCTAGTCTGGCACCTGCCAGCTTCCCTGATGTGGCAACAGCCCCAGCTGCCAGTGAGTCTGATGATATTTGGAAAAGTATTTTTTAAAATGAGATTACTGAATTTTACAAACTTGACATTTCCTATAGGCTGTATAAGCTCTTCTCACATTTACCCTGATATCCAATCCATTCATTGAGGTACATGCTAAATAAAATTGTTTTTTTATATTTTAATTTTTTTAGAGACAAGATCTCGCTCTGTCACCCAGGCAGAAGTACAGTGGCACAATCATGGCTCACTGCAGCCTTGACCCCCTGGGCTCAAGTGATCCTCTTGCCTCAGCCTCCCCAGTAGCTGGGACCACAGGCTCATGCCACCCCCTATACCCAGCTGAAGCTAGTTTTAACTGAAGAAAAATCAAAGTATTCTCCTGCTGTTAACCTTTATTATTGAGGCACTGGCTCTGCTATAGGAAAACAAGGAGGTGACGTTAATGTCAGTGGTTGACATTAACCACTGGCAAGTGACAATGTGGTTCCTTGACAAGTGGATGCTGCTCATAAATGTCATGAAGGAAAAACACTGATTTTAGTGAAGCAGAATGTAGAAGGAAAAGAGTAGGACTGTACAGTTAATATTGTCAGCAGACTTTTATTAAGCCCTCACTCTGTGCCAAACATATACTTGAAATTGGAGTGAATCCGTGACCATTGAGATTTTGGCTGTTTTATACAATCAGCATATTATCAACCAACTAGGGTAAGAGAGCAAATGATATGAGGGTGAATCTGGACCCTCATATCCAGGAGGGACTTCCAGGGCACAGGTGGAGGAGAGGCATTGCAGCCATAGAGAGGCCCGAGGGAACAGTGGAGAGGAGGTGTGGACAATGGCCAGGAGGCGAGGGCAGCACTTCCTGGGCAGGGAAGGCTTGCCAGGGGGACCAGACTCCTGTCTCTGTTTGGAAAGAAAAGGAACCGCACTGGGCATTGGGGAGGCCTGGGATGCCAGTCCTGCCTGAGGGGCCAGGGCAAAGGGGAGGCATGCACAGACCCCACACCAGGCTCTGATGGCAAGTAGAAGAGGAGGGAGATTGAAGCAGAAGCCTGGGCTTCCAGTCCTGGTGCCTGGGTGGGTGTTGGGGGGACCCAGGGAGAGCCCTGTGGGGATACTTTAGGTCTGGGCTGGCAGGGGCTCTGGAAGAGGGCGTGGAGGTGTGAACCTGGTGCCCAGGTGGAGGTTCAGTGGGGTGAGCTGGCCAAAGTGCAGACCCCTGCAACAGAATGCCTGTGAAGCTATGTTTCTATGTTTCTTAATTTTTTTAGAGACAGAGTCGCACTCTATTGCCCAGGCTGGAGTGCAGTAGTGTGGTCTTAGCTCACTGCAGCCTCAACCTCCTAGGCTAAAGTGATCCCCCTACCTCTGCCTCCAGGGACTACAGGTGCATACCACCATGCCCAGCTAATTTTTTTTTTTTTTTTGAGATGAGTCTTGCTTTGTCCAGGCTGGAGTGCAATGGTGCAATCTCAGCTCATTGCAACCTCCGCCTCCCAGGTTCAAGGGATTCTCCTGACTCAGCTTCCCAAGTAGCTGGGACAACAAGTGTGTGACACCACACCTGGCTTAATTTTTTAAAAAATTGTTTTAAAGACAAGAGTTTTCCATGTTGCCCAGGCTAGCCTCAAACTCCTGGGCTCCAGTGATATGCTCACATCAGCCTCCCAAAGTGCTGGGATTATAGGCATGAGCCACCACACCAAGTCAGAAGCTGTGTTTTAAGAGGACATGCCATCTTGTCCTGCTGAATACCTCCATGTAATCACAATAATTATGGCACCCAAATCTCTTCCTTCCTTCTCCCTCCCCCAACACACCCCGACAGGTATGCACGCACTCACACTTGATGGAGGCAGAATCTCCCAAGAGGGGCTGGCCAGGAGAGGTATCCTTGAGTTCAGATGGCAGTGGAAGCCAGAGTAGGGCTGAAACCCCCCAGCGACATGAGGATGGGGCTTGGGATAAAGCCCTGACATTTAAGTTGTGGAGAGAAGGAGCTACTGAAGGCAACTGATTTAGAAAAGCAATTGAAAATGATTTCCTTCTTCAAGAAAGGCAGTCCCAACTAGCTGTCACTTCCTCTCCTGTGTTCAGTGTCACCCAGAAGCAGAGTTTAATGTGACTAAACACTGGCTCACACTTAGGGAGTGTGGGGAGATGAGTAAGGGATCCTCATCTCAGGGCAACACCCACAGCTTAAATAGTTGCCTTCCCCTCCCAGGTCTGGTTAGGGCATTTGTTACACATGAGGGGCATGGAGTTTTGTCTTGTATTTTGGCCTTGTTGGTGAAGCATTCCAGTGCTTTGACACACCCTCCTTTTGGCCCATTAGGAAAGGCTGATGTAATATTCACATAGCACCCTTGGCTGTGGTGAAGGTCTTGCAGAAGGACTGGGAGAAGCCCTTAATGTGTTTGAAGTATTGTAGCATCAGAAAAAACACAGGAAGAAGGCAAGTGGGGAGAAGGTGCCTGTGTCTGCTTCTTGGAATTCTCTTCCTTATTGTCTGAGGCAACTTCAAGGAAAGCAAATCATAAGCCTCCAAATCTGCACCTCGGAGGAACATTCCCCTTGCGAGTCATTGGGACTGGCTGGCCCCATGACTCATGGGGGCTCCAAGTTTCCAGATCATACTGGCCCCTAAGGCCTGGTTTGGGGGCTCAGTTGGGGAGCAGGAGCCTCCCTGTAGCCATGAAGCTTCTCTGGGGTGGCTAAAGGTTCACCCTCTTTTTTGTGGGTTTCCTGGAAGATCCCAACACACTGAGTTTTGAAGAAGAGAGGCCGAGAGGGTCTCCAGCTGCCTGCGTTCTCCACAGCTGTGACCCCACAGCCTCCAGTGACTGTGAAGAGAAGGTGCCATCCGCCTTGGCTGCTGAAAGGGTGATGTTCCTATTCCCGAGTCTTGGCTCCCGTGGTCTCACAAAGACCCTGCAGGGGGCTGCCCAGCCGTCACCTGGACTCATCTGAGGTTTTCCTTCTTTTTCCACCCTAGGCTCAAGCTATTTTTTTCTGTTTTCTTCACTCTAACTTGGGGAAGAAGGAAGATCCTTTATGGAAAAGAAAAAAACCTTTCAACGTCCTGCAACTTGAGTTTTAAGCTTTCAGAAGGAGTCAGTGCTGCTGGCCAGCTCAGACCTCTGCCTGGGCTGTGGAGTTCCTCCTGTTGACTCTTCCTCCCTGTGCACACACCACAAAAGCTCTAGGTGGCCCATCCAGTCCTGGGAAAACAGCGCTAGTGGCCAGACACTGCCAAGGCTACTGTCCCAAGCTGAGGGTGGTGCCTCGCCTAGCGCACATGCATTTTCCTGTGGGAACTCAAGGTGCACGTGGTGAGCACGCTGCTCTCAGTCAAGGTGGAGGCTCCAGGCCCCTCTGCTCTCCACTCAGGCCACCCAGCTCCCTACGGAAGGAACATGGTCGCCTGGCCAGGCTGACTTGGCCTCCTCAGTCCCCCACACATCCTCGGATCATCACCTTCCCTAGCCACCTCTCTCTACAGCCACCAACATCTGTGGACCATCAGAGACAATGGTTCTGAGCTGTGGTTTACAAATTTAACCCAACACAAAGTAAATTCAAATTTGCTTTTGGAACATCCTTTATCTCCAATTAAGTGGAAGTGTATTTACACTATGTGATATTAAAGGACTTCTCCAATGACTGGGAGGTACTGAACCAAGATGTTTGTGAAGAAATGGTGGGGGGTGGTTCGTTAGGTGGAGTATAACATCCTTGCCATTTCTCTTCCTTCAGGTGAGTAAGCATTCTTACAGCAGAAGAGCTGTGGATTGCCAGATGTGCTCTGTGGGCTGGGCCAGTAGGTATGGCCCAGTTCCAGGTCCCAGCACCTTTGCTGAGTGCCCAACCTGAGATGACGTGTGCCATCCTGGAGAGAACAGAGAGGGTGCTTCTCCAGGCAGCCTGGGCCTGGCTTGCTGAGCCAGCGGGAGGAGGGGATCTCCTGACTGGGGCTTGGGGCCAAAATCTGGTATCTTAAGCTGAGAATTGGAGGCAGGATCTACTGCAGAGAGGCAATAACTCTAACAACAACAAAAAAAAACGTGTTCAGTATGATTACAAAGACAGGAAAAGGCTCCAAGCTAGAAAATATTTGGTATATGGAGAACATTCTCACCTGATAGAAGCATCCTGTTCCTGTACAGAAAAAGGAGCTGGTACAGGTCCTAGGCCACATACGTCACAATTGTTTTGAACCCTCAGTAGCTTTTATACTCATAAAATATTAAAGTTGCCCGTTTCATATTTGGGTCATTCAAAGAGCCCACCTTACTCCAGGTTCCTGCTCACTATGCACAGCCTCTCAGAATATGGCATACAAAACTATTTTTCTAACCATAGCACAGGTAATGTGGGGTGGGGAGGCTTGGGATATACCTAAATGTGGCAAATGACTTATCTTCCACCTTGAGGGATGAAAAGGAAACTATGCACTTGAATTTTAATTCACCATTGGATTGCTTGTGCCAGAAAGAACAGTAAATATTCAAGAAGCAAAACACAATTAGCTCAGTTTTGGGCCTCCCTGTAGGGAGAGTTTTCTTGTCTGGAACACAAACACCTACAAGTAGGGTGTGAGCTTGTTCTTGACAATCAGATCTCATCAACCCTTTGGAATGTTCTGGGCAGCACAACTCCTAGGTCTGCATGGTTGGTGTAAGTATAATCAAGTAGTGAAATTGTATGGTATATACCTATATGCCCACAGTGTACACCTGTATGTGCAGAATTTGCTAATATAACCATTTCAATAAAAACCTATTGAAAAAGCTGATTTGATCACATGGAGTATTGTTGGTGGTAACGTGTATCACTGAAGACTCTCTTGGTTACAGATAACAGAAAACCCAACCAAAACTGGCTAACACAAAAGGGGAATGTAATGGCCCCCAGAAGCCAAAATGCCCAGAGGTGCCTATGTCAGGCTTGCTGTGATTTGACCCTCAAATGCTGACACCAAGACATATGCCAACTTTGCTTCCTTCAAGGGAACCCCATTCCTAGCCTTAGGGTGGCAGAAACGCCATCAGCACAAGAGCTGGTCCACTTCCCCAGAAGATGGCCCAGGTCAGAACGGCATTTCCCTGGCCCAGCTGGCTTTGTTAGAGGCATGTGGCCATCACCAGCCAGCCCCTGTGATCACAGACAGAATGCCCTGATAGACTCAGCTGGCATGGGCTCCACTTCCACAGCCCAGGAGTCCATGCATCTTCACCTGACAGACAGGAGCTGAGTGTTCTGAGATACGGTTTCCATTGCAGAATCATGAATGACGCTGCACAGACAGCAGAAGTGGACGCTGGGGGCAAAGGCAGCACATGTCCCACACATGCAGAAAAGAGCTGGAGCCAGAACGGTCTGCACAGGAGAGCCACCTTGCCACCCACATCATAGTATGAACTTGGCAAATCATGTCATCTATGTGGGTATCAGGTTTATCATCTGTAAAATAGAGCTCATAAAATACCTACCTCATAGGGTTGACGTGTGGCGATTATACTTAAAATAAGAAGTAGGCTTAATGTCATATCCAGTAACAGTCTAGTATCCAGAATATATAAAGAATGCTTACGACTCAACAATAAAAAGACAACCCAACTTAAAAGTGGGCAAAGGGCCTCGGCATGGTGGTTCAAGCCTGTTATCCCAGCACTTTGGGAGGCCAAGGCAGGTGGATCATCTGAGGTCAGGAGTTTGAGACCAGCCTGGCCAATATGATGAAACCTCTTCTCTACTAAAAATACAAAAATTAGCTGGGTATGGTGGTGCACACTTCTAATCCGAGCTACTCAGGTGGATGAGGCAGGAGAATTTCTTGAACTCAGGAAGCAGAGGCAGAGGCTGCAGTGAGCCGAGATGGCACCACAGCACTCCAGCCTGGGTGACAGAGTGAGAATAAATAAATCAAAAATTTTTTTTAAATGGGTAAAGGATATAAATTGACATTTCTCCAAGTAAAATATACAAATAACCAAAAAGCACATGAAAAGATGCTCAACATCGTTAGTCATCAGGGAAATGGAAATCCAAACCGCAGTGAGATACCACTTCCCACCCTCTAGAAATGGCCGTGATGAAAAAGAAAGACAGTAACACGTGTTGAGGAGAACTGGAAAAACTAGAACTCTTATACACTGCTGGTGGGCACGTGGAGTAGTACAGCTGCTTTGAAGAGCAGTTTGGTCATTGCTTAAAAAGTTAAACATAGCTGTACCACATGACCCAACAATACCACTCCTCGATATATGCCCAAGAGAATTTAAAACATATTCACACAAAGACTTGTACACAAATGTTCATGGCAACATTATAATAAGAAAGGAAAACAATCCAAATGTCCATCAACAGAAAATAAAATGTGGTATATCCATATCATGGGGTATTACTCAAACATAAGAAGGAATGGAGTATCAATACATGCTACAACATGGATGAACCTCGAACATATTATGGGAAGTGAAAGAAGCCATACACAAAAGACGACATATTGTATGATTCCATTTATATGAAGAAATGTCTAGAATGGGAAAAATGTACAGAGTCAAAATAGATTGATGGTTGCTGGGGCAAAGCCGGGGGCAGGTGAGGAAGTGGGGAATGGCAGCGTTGATAAAAATGTTCTGGAATTAGTGATGATGGATGCCCAGCCTAGTGAATATACTCAAAACCACTAAATTTTGCACTTTAAAAGGGTGAATGTTACGGAATGTGAATTATATCTCAGAAAATCAAAAAGAAGTAAGCTTAGTATGCACATACTAAGTGCTCAATAAATGTTTGTTTGTTCTTTTTCTTCTTATAAAAAAAGTCATTCTCGAGGAGTGGTGTCCAGGTCAGCAGCATTGACATCACCTAGGAACGAGTTAGGAATGCAAACACCCCGGGGGGTCAGGGGCAGCAACCTGTGTGGTTTTGTTTTGTCTGAGATGGAGTCTTGCCCTAGCTGGTTTTGAACTCCTGACCTCAAGTGATCCTCACACCTCAGCCTCCCAAGTGGCTGGGATTATGGCAGCCTGTTTGAATCAGCCTTCCAGGTGATCCTAATGTATGCCCAAGTTTGAGAGCCACTGGAATGAAGGAACAAGACAACTGTTACCTCCTCTCAGGGTGTTAAAAAGTGCAGTTCTTCCAAATTTTTTTCCTCTAGAGAGCACAATGACTATCTTAGTTCAAGCTTCCAAAGTGTTGAAGAAAGCCCACCTCTGCATCTTGAAAGCTGATTCCTATATCCAGTAACATTGCAGAAGACTGCAGATCACTCTGGGTATCAATTGCATGGACCTACATCCATCACACCGATTCTTGAGTGCCAGACAAAAAAACCCACCTGGAAGCCAGGTCCAGCTCCAAGGATGGTTCTAACTGCCCCCTTCTCTCTGTCCTGGTGGGGGCTTCAGCCAGCAGGGTGACCCCACACTCCAGTAGACCCGAGACAGCATGCATCCAGGCCTGTTGTCCCAGGTGGAGTTGACAGCCCCTTCACACAGAAGGTCATGTGTGGAGTGGTGCTGCCCCTGCAGGTCAGCACTGGGAGACCAGGGACTCGCATTCACTGTCTCACACTTGCACAGAAGCTGCCACTGGCCCCAGGGCCAGCCCTGACCCCATCCTCAGGGCCGGCCAGCCTCCATGACCTGTCTGTCACGGGCGGGGCTGCACTGATTTCCAAGGATGCAGCCCATCTCAGGGCTTCCTGGCACCTGTCCTGCGCTGGAAGATTCTTGTAGTCTCTGGCCTCAGTGTCAGAATTCTAAGACCTGGCCGGGCATGATGGTTCATGACTGTAATCCCAGCACTTTGGGAGGCCAAGGTGGGAGGATAACCTGATGTCAGGAGTTCGAGACCAGCCTGGTCAACATCGTGAAACCCCCATCTCTACTAAAAATACAAAAAATTAGCCAGGTATGGTGGTGGCAGGCCTGTAATCTCAGCTACTCGGGAGGCTGAGACAGGAGAATCACTTGAACCCGGGAGGCGGAGGTTGCAGTGAGCCAAGATCGGGCCACTGCACTCCAGCCTGGGCAACAGAGCAAGATTCTGTCAAAAAAAAAAAAAAAAAGAATTCTGAGAATTAGGAGGAACTGCAAACCCTTTTCCAGGCACTCTTTGCAATGCTAACATGCCCCGGGTTGCACCCACAACCAGCCAAAAGCAGCCAAACTCTGCTTCTTTACATCTTTCTCTCACGCTGCACATCTTTCAAAACGCCAGAAGCCCTGCTCTGCACAGCGGCTCCCCTGTCTACGGACTAGGTCGTTCCGTTTTGGGCCTAGGCCGGAGGCCAAGGGTTGGGCCGCTCTCGGACGTCAGGCTTGCGCGCGCCCGAGGCCGGGGCGGAGTGGGCGGCGCGTGGCGCAGGCCGCGTGCCTGTGCGCCAAACGCCCGCCAGGGGGCGCCGCCCTCCGGGCCCCGCCCCGGCCTGCTTCGCACGCTGCGCTCCGGGATGGTGACGGCGGCCGGCGCTTCCGCCTCGCGGGCCTAGGCCCGGTGCGAGCAGCCCCGCGATGTGGCTGAGCCCGGAGGAGGTGCTGGTGGCCAACGCGCTGTGGGTGACGGAGCGGGCCAACCCCTTCTTCGTGCTGCAGCGGCGCCGGGGCCACGGCAAGGGCGGCGGCCTCACGGGTGAGAGGCGCGCGGGCTGCCGGGCCTGTGGGAGCCGCGGCGGGGCTGGGGCGGGCGGGTCCAGTTCAAGCCCGGTCTCGGCGCGTCGCCGCTGACACTCAGGCTAGCGCGCGGCGGGGCGGGGGCTCGAGGCGAGGAGCCGGGAGCCGGGCGCGGAGGGGCTGGGGCGGAGAGGCCAGGGGTTCGTGATAGGCGACTGCGCTCTCGGCGGGCTCGCCTTAGGGCGGCGCAGGGCGGCGGAGTGGAGACTGGCGGCGGCCTCTGCCCAGATTCGGCACCCGCGAGTTCCGGGGGCCCTGCAGCTTCCCGGGATTTCACCGCCGAAAGTTAGGGAGACCGCCCAGTTCTCATCCTCCACCTGTTTCCCCAGGTTCATCTAAGGGGCCAGGTGGCACCAGCCTGTTTTCTTTTGCCGCTTCTTCATTCCCACCGCACCAAAGTATTGCCCTTTTAGCAAGATCAGAGGTCCCTGGAGCTGGCCGCACTCCCATTCCCCCAGCTTCTCCTCCCTGACCTTTCCTGCTCCTGGATGCTCCGAGAGCTGCCCACCCAAGGCTTTGGGCAGCAGCACAGGGTGTTCCTGCGAGCTCGCCAAGGTGCCCCTTTGTGGGCCTGGTCGCCACCACCACATAGGATGAAGCTGAACAGGCACCCTTGGAGTGTGTGGCCTGTGGAATCCAGGGGAGGCCCACAGGCCACTCCCTCCGCAGGTGTCCTCCCGGGCCCCTCATGCTCCAGGGCTTCGCCTGGGACTGCAGGAGCCCAGCTGGCTCAGGCTCAGTACCTGTGCTCATCGGGACACCGATTGTTGCCCTACAGGAATGAAGTCTCAATGTTGCCAGGTCTTCCATTTTATCCAGAACCTTTTCTGTGAATCGTCCTGATTTTCAGTATTAGCAGCTAATACAGTCCTGCCAGATGCGGACAGAGGCTTCTCCTGGGCCACACTTCTATATGTGGAAAAGACTGTTCTGTTCCCAGGAACACTGTGTTCCCTTCAGCTTCGGGCTCCCTCCCAGTGGGCCTCAAGGATCTCGGGCTCCTGTGCTGGAGCTGTCTCCTGGACCCAGCTGTTCAGTGGGAGTTAGACGGCAGCCTCTGTGGCCAACCTCGAAGCTACTGCAAGCACATTGAAAAAAGCAAGGAACTGGCCCCTTTTCTTCCACCAGAGTGCCAGTGTGACCGGCCCCTTTTCTTCCGCCAGAGTGCCAGTGTGTCAGATTCGCTGGTGTGCTTGCAGCACTTGTGCTGCGCTTGGCAGGCTTATGTGGGTCATCTCATTGGATGGTGGGTGCAGGTGCAGCCCGGCCTCTGTACAGCTCCTTCCTGCAGGCTCTTCTTTCCACCTCACTCTCCATGTCTCCCGGGATTGAGCTCCCAGGGTACCCCCAGGGAACCATTCTTTGAACCCCCTCCCCACTGCCAGTTTTGGTGTATCTTGCTGTGGCCTCTGACAGGGCCTTCCTTGTGCCATGATGGGCATTGTGGCCTCCTGAGTACTGTCCTCACTGAAGAGGAGTAGAGAATGATGCGGTTTCATTCAAGCCATCTATTAAAAACATGCAAACCGGCCAGGATCGGTGGCTCATGCCTGTAATCCCAGCACTTTGGGAGGCCGAGGTGGGTGGATCACCTGAGGTGAGGAGTTCAAGACCAGCCTGACCAACATGGTGAAACCCTGACTCTACTAAAAAAAAAATACAAAAATTAGCTGGTTGTGGTGACACACACCTGTAATCCCAGCTACTCAGGAGGCTGAGGCAGGAGAATCGCTTGAACTTGGGAGGAAGAAGTTGCAGTGAGCCGAGATCGTGCCGTTGCACTCCAGCCTGGTCGACAGAGCAAGACTCATCTGTCTCAAAAAACAAAAAAATGCCAACCTAGATTTTTCATTAAAGAATCTGAATATCCAGTTTGGCCAACATGGCAAAACCCTATCTCTACTAAAAATGCAAAAATTAGACGGGCATGGTGTCACCCTTCTGTAATTCCAACTACTCAGGAGGCTGAGACACAAGAATTGCTTGAACCCAGGAAGTCGAGGTTGCAGTGAGCCAAGATGGCACCATTGCACTCTAGCTTGGGCAGCAGAGCAAGACTCTGTCTAAAAAATATTAATGGATTATGAAAGAAAAGTGTTAAAGTTGAATAATATCAATAAAAATTGTTCTGACATCAACAGGAAAAATGACAACAAAATATTTTCAGATCATACCAAAAGCAGCACTTCATTAAAAGGAAGAAAAAATTTCAAATAAAAACAATAAACAGGTTTTTAGATGGCTTGATAATTCAGTTAGCAAGAAGGAGTGAATCAAACAATGGTGAAAGCTATATATTTTTTGCTGAGTTGTCAAAAAATAGTGATACTGACATAGATAGCATTACCAAAAAATAAAAATAAAAGATAGCATTACCACAAACTGGTTAATGTGTGCCATCTATCAAATGAGTATATGTGATGAGAAGAAAAACTTGAACTGCCCTAAAATGTTTCAGTTCAGAAACAAAAAAACTTTATCAATATTTTCCCAAATTTGACAATTCTAAAAATTTACATCTTCATTTATAATTTTTGAGACTAAAAGAAACTTCCTTGAGCTGTTGGTAATAAAAAATCAGTGAGTCCTGGCAAAGGAAAGACGTTATCTTTCTGTTCTTGATATGGAAAATAATGTTGCAGAATCATTGTCCTCTGAAGAAGCGATGAGTACATTACAAGAAATGTCCAGGAAGACAGATTTCAGATGTGTCTGACAGTTAAGAAATCATTGTGTTGTTTTTCTAGATTTTGTGATATTGTTCTTTTTTAGCTTTAATGTGTAACTCTGTACTTTCGCATTCTAAAGCAATGCTTGTTTTCTAGTCTAATTTTGTATACTTAAAGAAGGCTTCCCAGAATTTAAGCTTTGACCCCTTAAATTTAAGTTTAAGCTCTGACCCCATGAAATTTGCATCTGCTTCTACTTGCAAGTGTTTCTGAGCCAGGAGAAGTAAATAATTCCAGGAAGAAGTAGAAGGGGATTTTTTTTTTTAATTAGGATCAGACGCTGGCTGAAGGCCTTTGACCGTGGGGGTAATTCAGGATGTTTCCCTCTTTGGGCTGGACCCTTTGGGTAGTATCACCATCCTGTCTGCCTCCAGCCAGATTCAGCCTTCATGGGCCTCAGTCTGCCCCTCCTCTTACCCTCCATGTCTCTCTGCCCTGTTCCCAGGTCTTCTCGTGGGCACCCTGGACGTGGTGCTGGACTCCAGTGCCCGTGTGGCCCCTTACCGTATTCTACATCAGACCCAGGACTCCCAGATCTACTGGACAGTGGCCTGTGGTAGGTGCCCTTAGTTGTGAGGGGTGCTGGACAGGGTCTGCCCTGGAAGGGCCGTTGCCAAGAGGGAGGGGTATGTAGCCCACATGCCTGGGTGGAGTTCCCTGCTGACAGCACAGGCCAGGCCAGCAAGACGGAAGTAGAGGAGTCTTCACTTCCAGCTTGGGAAGGCAGTTGCATTGGTCACAGGGCAGGGTAAGAGGACAGCCCCACGTACCTCTGGGGGCACAGGCTTGGGGCTAGCCAGTGTACGCATTCTCATGCCACCTTTTCTCAAGGTAGATATAGTCAGCCTTGTTCAAAGATTCCATATTTGCAAATTGGCCTACTCAATGAAATTTATTTGCAGTCCCCAAATCAATACTTCCAGCAATTTTGTAATCATTTGGAGACATTCACTAACATATGCATGTTCAAAGCAGTGAAAAATTTGAGTCACCTGATGCCCATGTCCCCAGCTGAGGTGAAACAGGGTGACACTCTGCCTTCTTGATCGAGCTCTCCTGCTGAACACGCATGTCCTGTTCATGGTCTCGTCAGTGCCACGTTTGTGCTTGTTGCTGGTTACTTGGCTGCTTAAAATGGCTCCTAAGCATAGCGCCAAAGCGCTATAGTTTCTAAGAGCAAGAAGGCTGGTTTGTGCCTTGTGAAGGAGATCCATGCTTTAAAGCAGCTTTGTTCAGGCATGAGTGATAGTGCTGCTGGCCATGAGCTCAATGCCAGTAAATCAGTGATTTTTTTTTTTGAGACAAAGTCTCACTCTGTTGCCAGGCTGTGCAGTGGCACAATCTCAGCTCACTGCAAACTCTGCCTCCTGGGTTCAAGTGATTCTCCTGCCTCAGCCTCCTGAGTAGCTGGGATTACAGGTGTGTTCCACCACACCCAGCTAATTTTTGTATTTTTAGTAGAGACAGCGTTTCTAGGGTTTTACCATGTTGATCAGGATGGTCTCCCTCTCTTGACCTCGTGATCTGCCTGCCTTGGCCTCCCAAAGTGCTGGGATTACAGGCATGAGCCACCGTGCCCTGCCAGTGATACGTATTAAATAAGCCATCTTTAAACAGAAACACATGTAAAACAGTTAAGTATCCATCAGTTGACAAAAGTGTGATTAGAGGCTCGAGAAACCTAACCCTGTATTATCCTAGGGTACTGCTTCAGGATTCGCTAACACAGTGTTCACAGCCATTTTACAGAATCTAACCACCTGAATAATGAGAATCTGCTGTAGTTGTCCTACAAGCAGACACCCACCCTTCCAGGAGTATGGAGGAAAGTTCCCTTTCAGTGGGCACCTGCTGGGCTGAGTTTGCTCTGAGAAAATGACAATTCTAGCTGACACTCAGACAGTGCTTCTTGTGTGCCAGCCACGTGCCTGAACCACCTGGCAGCTCCAGAAGGCATAAGTACTTTGGTCTTCTGTATGTTGAAGGTGAAGAAACTCTGGCCCAGAGGGGTTGGGTAACCTGCTCAAGGTCACACAGCTGCAGTTTGGACCCTCTCAGTACCTCTCTGAAGCAGAAGACACAATGCCCTTGTTCTCCAGGATAGTGGTTTCCCTTGAAGGCCTGGGAGATCATGATACTCAAAAGTTTGTCAGCCTCATGGCTGGACTCCAGCTTCAGGAGGGGAAGGGCCAAGGAAGTAAAAGCACAGGGCAGGTGGTACCCCGGGAACAGCCCCACTCCCAGGTGGACGCTCAGGATAGGCATCCTGACCAGCAGTGCCCTTCTCCCTTGCAGGACTGAATAACTCAGAGTTAGGAAGAGGAGTTTGCCCAAGGCCAAGCGGGGAAGTCCAGTTAGACCCCAGGTCTCCGGTTCCAGAGCCTGAGTGGGTCCTGGGGGCAGCAAGAGTTTGTCTGCTGAGGAGGGGCTTCCTGTGGGGAGGGGACCATTTCTGAGCTGGCCGGGAGGTTGATATCTGCTGATGAGGAGAGGAGCTACTTTAACATGGGCCCTTGAGATTTCCATCTCTGGCAGTAACAGCTGCCCCTCCTTGGAGAGAGAAAAGTTCGAGGGGCAGATTGGGAATCCTTTTAATCACAATGGGCCTGGGGCTCTGGAGGGGCCTAGTCACGGCCACACTGTGGAGCCTGCATACACAGCCCCATGTCACACCTCTCCTGCCAGGTCCAAAGCCCTGTACTGGCCCTGGCTGCGCTTCCCTTTCCTGCAAGCCAGGCTAGAAGCAGCTCACCAAAACCAGACGTGGCCCTGCCAGCACCTGCCCAGTGAGTCCTGCCCCTTGAGCCTGGTGTTTGAGGACTCCTGGGGGTCTGCCTGCCTCCATTTCTGGCTTCCTCTTCCCAGCTCACAGCCTGACCTTCAGCCAGACTACACAGTTGCAGGGCCTTGAGGAGCCACATCCCTCCTGGCTGTCATGCATGGTGTCCGCCATGTCAGCTAACCTTCCTTCCCGCTCTACTGAGAACTGCCCAGACTCCACAGACCCATCCTTGCTTCTTACTCCTCTGAACTTGACTTGTCTGCGTACTCTTTTACACGGAAGCCTATGAGGCTGGGAGCTCCCGAGGGTGAGGGCAGGCTCTGCAGCCAGGCAGCCAGGGTTAGGATTCTGGTTTGATCACTTCCCAGCTGTGTGACCTTGGGTAACTTATTTCACTTCTCTGTGCCTCAGCTTCATCTGGTAAAATGAAAATAATGGTACCTGTCTCCACTGTGTTCTGAGAATGAAATACAATAATCCGTGGGAAACTCTGAAAACAGAAATAGCATTTAATACTCTAATTAGCTATTATTTTTATTCCCAGTACCTAGCATAGAGATTGAATAGTTTTCTTAGTGTTAAATGAAGATTGAGTTACTTATAACTAATATTTTTTAATGCACATATGTTTAACAAAAGAAATTTCTTTTGAGACAGTCTCTTTCTGTTCCCCAGGCTAGAGTGCCGTGGTGCAGTCACAGCTCACTGCAGCTCCCTGGCTGAAGCAATCCTCCCACCTCAGCCTCCTGATTAGCTGGGACTACAGGCCCACGCAACCATGCCTGACTAATTTTCTCTGTTTTTCATAGAGACAGCTCTATTGCCCAGGCTGGTCTCAAACTCCTGGGCTCAAGCGATACCCCTGCCTCAGCCTCCCAGAGTGCTGGGATTGTAGGAGTGAGCCACTGTGACTGGCCTGTAAGAGTGTGTGTGTGTGTGTGTGTGTGTGTGTGTGTGTGTGTGTGTGTGTGTGTGTGTGTGTGTGTATTTTAAGACGAAGTCTTGTTCTGTTGCCAAGGCTGGAGTGCAGTGGCATGACCTCGGCTCAGTGCAACCTCCAGCTCCCTGGTTCAAGTGATTCTCCTGCCTCAACTTCCCAAGTAGCTGAGATACAGGCATGCGCCACCATTCCCAGCTAAATTTTGTATTTTTATTACAGACAGGGTTTCACCATGTTGGCCAGGATGGTCTCAATCTCTTGACCTCGTGATCCACCCACCTAGGCCTCCCAAAGTGCTAGGATTACAGGTGTCAGCCACCATGCCCGGCCAATATTTTTGATTAAAGTGCTGACACATCTACACAGACAGCAAGATTTCTTCTGTTTTTGTTTTCTAGGAATGTATGTGTAAAAGAAAATGATACAGTAGACTTGTACCACAAGTAAATCTGACTTCCAGATTCAACTGTGGGTTCCTGGCAAAGAGACCAAAAAAGAAATCTCTACCTACCAACTAGGCCTTGTCCTCTGTGCATCAGGGAAAGGAGGCTATTATGGAAATGCAAAGAAAAATGAAAAAAAAAAGTTAAAAGTAAATTACGGATGACATAAGGGGTTTCCAGGAGTAATTTTGGGGGCCTTTTGTGACTTACTGCAAGCTGTATGATTCTGGGTACAAACATTTTCCCATGGGCATCCTCCCTGAGGCCCTTCAGGGGAGGATCTGTCCTGTGGCCTTGCTTCTTAAGTCAGGGTCTGCTTGAGGAGATTTGACAAAGCAAACAAATCAGCCCCAAGCAGAACAGCCGGACTGTGACACAGTTATAAGCAGGTGCCGTGGGCTGGAGTAGATGACAGGACCAGCCTGGCCTGGAGGGAGGGTTGGAGCTATCTCTAGCTGGCAGAAGAGCATGGTCAGGTAGGGAAGGAAGGTGGCCAGGGGAAGGCACCCCAGCAGAAACAACTGGTTCACGGTCACACTGGACTCGTGTCTTGGCCAAGTTTGTCTGCATGCCTAGTGGGTGGGCCTCCTGTCCCACCCCTGGAAAGCTAAGAACGATTCAGGGTGTCATTCACTCCTCATCCTTGTGTTCATTCAGCACAGGCAAAACCCCAGAAACAGGGTGCTGAGAGTAGGGGGAGCCAGGCCAGGCAGAGATCTCCTCTCATTCCTTCGCTCTTCCCCTGTGGCTTCTTCCCTGATTCCTTGATGAGAGCAAACAGTTCTTCCACCCTTCAGAAGTGACATCGTGCTGCCATCTCTACGTTTTTGTTTTGTGTGTTCTGTTTTTTTGAGGTGAGGTCTCACTTTGTCACTCAGGCTGCACTGAGTCTCCGCCTCCCAGGATCAAGCAATCCTACCTCAGCACCCTGAGTCGCTGGGACCGTAGGCACACACCTCCACGCCCAGCTCATTGTTTGTATTTTTGGTTTCGCCATGCTGACCATGCTGGTCTCGAACTCCTGGGCTCAAACGATCCTCCTGCCTTGGCCTCCCAAAGTGCTGGGATTACAGGCATCAGCCATGACACCCAGACTTTCTCTACATTTTTTAATTTCCACTGGGCCTGTGGAGGACAGGGACCCCCTCCCTCCTAGGTGGGGCAGACACTAGGGAAGAAGGTGGCCAGGAGAAACTGAAGAGAGGGACAGTAGCTACTCATCTGCCCAGCAGGAGCCTAGGAGGCCAGGGACCTGGATTCTTGTAGGAAGCTCCAGCTGCTATCTGTGGACACCTGGATTCTCAGGAAAGAGCTGGACTCGTTTATACAAAGCGTGACTGTGTCTGATTAACACATACATAGCGAAGGCCACATTAAGTTCTTTCAACATGAGGAGAAGTATAAGTAAACTTTCAGACGCACAGACTATTTCTAGGACACACAGGAAACAGCGACCTTCACTGTTGGCTTCAGGGGCAGGTGGAAACATTCTCTTCCACATGACTGTGATTCTGCCTGGACGTTTTAATTTTTTGTTTTTTACCAGGACCATTTATTACTTTGGTTATACACATATTCATAAGCTTAAGAGGGAAAAGACTAAGCAGCTTGAAGATTTTAGTCGCTATGATTTAGCAAATTGGATTGCCCACTTTGATCTCACTGCTTTGAATTTGTGTTTAAGGCCTGGTGAATTTATGATTTTTCTTTTACTTCACCAAACCTCTTCTAGGTTCTTCACGCAAAGAGATCACAAAACACTGGGAATGGCTGGAAAATAACTTGCTCCAGACACTGTCCATCTTTGACAGTGAGGAAGATATCACCACCTTCGTCAAGGGCAAGATACATGTAAGGTTTAAGTGCCGCTCCCTGTTCTCACCCTTCCCTGGCCGGCAGTACTCTCGTGTATTATCCTGTTTAATCTTTATGATGTAGATTGTGTCCCAGTTTTTCAGAGATAGAGACTGAAGTGTTAGCGCTCTTTCTTTTGGAGTTGAAAGGGGTAGAGGAACTCATGACCCAGGAAAACCCCTTCTTACCCTGGCTGGGACCTGGAGGCTACTGAAGCCTAGCTTGGGGCTTCCATTCCTACCCAAGTGCTTTAGAAGGCATATGCAGATAGACAATTCTTTTTGCCAGAAGAGATGCTGGATGCAATAGGATATTTTGAGTTATTTTTATTATAAAACTAATGTTATTTTAAAAAACACACATCCTTTACCCAAAAATTCCATTTCTTGGAGTTTACCCTAAAGTGTATTTATATATGCAGAATATACAATTTAAAGGGCCAGGTATGGTGTCTCACATCTGTAATCCCAGCACTTTGGAAGGCAAGGCAGGAGGATCATTTGAGCCCAGGAGTTTGAGACCAGCCTGGACAACATAGCGAGACCTTGTCTTTAAAATATGTATGTATATATATTTATATGTATCTATATACACACACACACACATATATATATATATGTTTTTTTAAATATACATTTTATATATATAAACACAGTTTAATATGTTTCCCAAAAAGACTGGAAACAAAGCCTCCTGGTCTCATAAGGGAGGAAAGCTGCTATTCTCTCCTCTGCAACATGAGAGTAATAGTAAGTGCTGACATTTACTGAGCACTTTATGTATGCTCATTGTGTTAAGTGCTGTGTGTTCAAGGTACTTATTAAGTCATATAAGTTATATATGGTATACTTAATGCAATATTTTGTAGCCATCAAAACAATGGTTATGAAAATTATAGCAATGTGTAAAAACTCATGGTGATCTCTAGGTTGTTTCCTCTTGGGGATAATTAATGGAATAATGATCATTTATCTGAACGTATGTGTCTTTTTTTTTTTTTTTGAAACGGTCTCGCTCTGTTGCCTAGGCTGGAGTGCAGTGGCACAGTCTTAGCGCACTGCAACCTACACCTCCCAGGTTCAAGCAAATCTGCTGCCTCAGCCTCCCAAGTAGCTGGGATTATAGGCACGTACCACTACGCTGAGCTAATTTCTTTAATTTTACTAGAGATGGGGGGTTGGGTGCAGTGGCTCACACCTGTAATTCCAGCACTTTGGGAGGCCGAGGTGGGTGGATCACCTGACGTCAGGAGTTCAAGAGCAGCCTGGCCAACATGGCAAACCCTATCTCTACTAAAAATACAAAAATTAACTGGGCATGGTGGCGTACGCCTATACCCCCGTCTACTAGGGAGGCTGAAACAGGAGACTTGCTTGAACCCAGCAGGCAGAGGTTGCAGTGAGCAGAGATCACATCACTGCACTCCAGCCTGGGTGACAGAAGAAGACTCCATCTCAAAAAAAAAAAAGTAGAGATGAGGTTTTGCCATATTGACCAGACTGATCTCAAACTCCTGACCTCAAGTGATCTGCCCGCCTTAATCTCCCAAAGTTCTGGGATTACAAGCATGAGCCACTGCACCTGGCTTGAATGTATGTATCTTTTTTTTTTCTGTTAGGTTATTGCCTTAAGTTAGATTCATGGGAGGGCTCTTACTAGGTCAAAGTCATATGGTACAAAGTTGCTTTGGGCAGGCCCTTGTGAATTCCTGATACCAGAACTTCCTAAGCCTCGGCAGACATTACCAAGTTTCTCAACTCTTCTCAGTACACTTTGGGGTTCAAGATGAGACCTGGTTGCCTCTGTCTCTAGGAAAACAGATGGAGAAAGCAGAAGCAAGCCTTTACTCTCTGGTGAGCAATAAGGTGATGATAATAATAGTAGTCATGGTATTATTCACTGCCTCCTATATGCCGGCCCAACAAATGAATCAGCAGAACAAACTCTAACTGACTCATAAGCCAAGGAAGAAATGGAAATTAGGAAATGTTTTGAGGCCAAGTGTGGTAGCTCATGCCTGTAATCTCAGCACTTTGGGAGGCCAAGAGGGGTGGATGACTTGAGGCAGGAATTCGAGACCAGCCTGGCCAACGTGGGAAAACCACGTCTCTACTAAAAAAAAATTTTTTTGAGATAGAATTTTGCTCTTGTTGCCCAGGCTGGAGTGCAATGGCGTGATCTCGGCTCACTGCAACCTCTGCCTCCTAGGTTCAAGCCATTCTCCTGCCTCAGCCTCCCAAGTAGCTGAGACAGGCATGCACCACCATACCTGGCTAATTTTTTGTATTTTTAGTAGAGACGGAGTTTCTCCATGCTGGTCAGGCTGGTCTTGAACTCCTGACCTCAGGTGCTTCGCTCGCCTTAGCCTCCCAAAGTGCTGGGATTACAGGTGTGAGCCACTGCACCTGGCTAAAAATTTTTTTGAAAGTAGCTGGTGGCTGGGCCTGGTGGCTCACACCTGTAATCCCAGCATTTTGGGAGGCCAAGGTGAGTGGATCACAAGGTCAGGACTTTGAGACCAGCCTGGCAAACATGGTGAAACCCTGTCTCTACTAAAAATGCAAAAATTAGCTGGGTGTGGTGACACATATCTGTAATCCCAGTTACTGGGAGACTAAGGCAGGAGAATCGCTGGAACCTGGGAGGCAGAGGTTGCAGTGAGCTAAGATCATGCTACTGCACTGCAGCCTGGGTGACAGAGCAAGGCTCTGTCTCAAAAAAAAAAAAAAGTAGCTGCGTGTGGTGGTGCGCACCTGTAGTCCCAGCTACTCGGGAGACTGAGGCAGGAAAATCACTTGGACTTCGGAGGCAGAGGATGCAGTGAGCTGAGATCATACCACTGCACTCCAGCCTAGGCAACAGTGAGACTCCATCTCAAAAAAAAAAGAAAATAATTGAGATACTACTTATCAGTATATGTGGGATGCAGTGAGATCAATACACAGAAGGAAATTTAAAGCTTTCAATCTTATAAAAGAAGGATGAATGAAAATAAATGAGTCAAGTGTCCAGTAAGTTAGCAAAAGAACTCCAGAGAAACCAAGAAGTAAGACAGAAGGAAATAATAGAGGGCCAATGTTATTTCTGTAGAAAACAAGGGAGCCATAGAGAAGAGCAACAGATCCCCAAATATTAGCAAACCTGTAGCAAAAGGGACCCAAGACAAAAGAGAGAAATTTCAAATATGCAGTGTTGGAGATACGCCATGAGGAGCATCTGTTAAAAAGCAAAGCTCTAAAGAGAGACAGGATGACAAACAGCCTTAAACTAGTACCTTTAAGAATTTAGACAAAATGGGGCTGGATACGGTAGTTCATACTTGTAATCTCATCACATTGGGAGGCTAAGGCAGGTGTATCACTTGAGGCCAGGAGTTCAAGACTAGCCTGGCCAACATGGCAAAACCTTGTCTCTACCAAAAATACAAAAAATTAGCGGGGTGTGGTGGCACACACCTGTAATCCCACCTAGTCTGGAGGCTGGGCAAGAGAATCACTTAAACCTGGGAGGCAGAGGTTGCAGTGAGCCAAGATCGCGCCACTGCATTTTAGCCTGGGCAGCAGAGCGAGACTCTGTCTCAAAAAAAAAAAAAATTTACACAAAATGGGCACTTTATTAGAATAATGTGTATTAGGTTTGCGGTTGCTTCTGCAGCAAGTTACCATAAACTTAGTGGATTAAAAGAACACAAATTTGGCTAGACACAGTGGCTCACACCTGTAATCCCAGCACTTTGGGAGGCCAAGGCAGGCAGATCACCTGAGGTCAGGAGTTCAAGACCAGCCTGGCCAACATGACGAAACCCCATCTGTACTTAAAATACAAAAATTACTCGGGTGTGGTAGTGGGCGTCTGTAATCCTAGCTACTAGGGAGGCTGAGGCTGTAGAATCACTTGAACTGGAAAGTGGAGATTGCAGTGAGCTGAGATCACACCATTGCACTCCAGCCTGGGCAACAAGACAAAACTCTGTCCAAAAAAAAAAAAAACTCACAAATGTACTGTCTTACAGTTCTGGAGGCCAGGAAGCCAGAATTGGTCTCACTTGGCTGAAATCCAGGCGTTGTATGCAAGCTGTGTTCTTCCAGAGGCTCTGAGGGGAGAATTGTTCCCTTTCCTTTCCCAGCTTGTAGAGGCTGCCTGTATTCCTTGGTTCTTGGCCCCTTCCTTCATCTTCACGCCAGCAGCATTGCATTTTCAGCTCAGCCAGTCCTTCCCTTCATCTACCCCCCTCGCTCTCTCCTTCTCTCATCACCTCACCTTCTGTCAGGGTCACCTCCCCTCTCAAGATCTATAGTCACTTCTGCAAAGTTCCTTTTGCTAAGTAGGTCACATATTCCGAGATCCTGGGGATTAGGATGTGGACATCTTTGTGGGGCCATTGTTTGTCCTACCATGTAATACAGCTTAACTGCACAGGCGCTCAGAAAGAAGTAGGAAACCTGAAAATACTTACAACTGTTAGAGAAATTGCATTGGTAATTTAAAATCTACCCAGTGATTTTATAGGAGGATTCTATCTGTTAACAAACAGGAAATTTCAACCTCAAGAGCCAGTCGCCTTGGTAGCGACTGTTCCTCCTGAGTGGAGACTGGAAAGTGGCCTGTGGGCTCAGGGCTGGTGAGTCCCAGTGAAGAATGCAGAGGGAAGCGCAGAGCAGGCCATTGACCTGGGACGGTGGCCTGAAGGGCGGTGCTGCTCAGATAGCTGCAGAGATGGCTGGGCCACCATGGACTGGCCAGGATTGCCTCTTTTCTTTCCATGGGTGGGACACTTTTTCAGCCTCCCAGTAGGGTAGAATCAGAGGCAGCAGGAAACCAAGGCAGAGCCCTAATAATGAGGAGGGTGTTTACCAGGGCTTTTCCCAGACACAGGACTAGATCCTGTAGCCTGGTTCCTGTAGGAGCGCTCTGCAGAGGCACCAAAGGCCCCTGGAGAGATGTTTAGATCGCAGCTGTGGTGATGCTAGTAGAAGGGAAGAAAAACCCTTTTTCCTTCTCCCCATTTAGGTTCTTGGCTGGGGCTCTGTTAACAAAAGACAGATTAACAAGAGAAAAGCAGAAGTTTACTAATGTGTATATCTCATATATTCATGGGAGAAATTCTAAATAAACTCAAAAGTTTAGTTAGAATTGAGTTTATACAGCCTCTTAACACAGCAACAGTCCACTTAAAGAGCAATAACAGGATGGAGGAAAACAGCTTAGGCTTCCAAGGACAGGAAACTATGAGAAATGTAAATACATGGGATGAAACTAATGGAGTAAGACTTGTTTGCTGATACCTGTGGTGTCATCTCTGGGCTGATAGGAATCTAGAATTGTCTCCAGTAAAGGTGAATGTGTATCCAGCTTTTATGCAGAAAGGGGGAAGGCAGAGAGAACTTTTCCTGTGTTTGCTGTTACTTAATTGCCTTCAGCTCAAAATATTTCTTAAGTCAAAGAGGCATATTTTGGGATGGCATATTCTGATTTCCTTCCCTGGCTGCTCTGAGAAAGAGAAGAAATCAGAGCAGGCCCCACCTTTCAGTCCTCACCGAGGCTTGTGGCTGTCCTCCCTGCCCATGGACAGAGGGATGGGTGGCAGCCCAGCTACCTCCACTGACCTTGACTTACTTTGGTTTATCCTGTAATTGTCCTTCTAGAAAATTAATGTGTACATTTTGAGCTGGGGGAATGAGGACCTATTTTACTCCAGGATGCTTGGGGCTGGCTCTGTGCCCCAGGGGGATGTCTCTGGGCACCCCAAGCCCAGCAACAGTGGCAGCACCATGAGGAAGTATGGATGGGCCCTGAACCTGTGGGTCCTGCCACTGGTCTGTGTGCAGGGCTGAGAGGCAGGAACCCCCTGGTACACAGTGGTCAAGTGCATTGCAACCTCCAGGATGTGCTGAGAGAAGCACTTTACAGAACAGGGCTACAGGGTGATCCTGTTTGGGCAAATAAAGGGGAAAAGAGGAAAACATGCATTTGCTTATGGATCCATCAGTGTTCGCATGCCTAGAGGGAACCAGGAAAGTCACTACAGAGGACAAGAGAAGATTCCCTTTTCATTGAACACACATTTCTACTATATGCATTTTTTTTTACCGTGCTTACGGATAATATGTTTCAACAATTTTACATGAAAATAACTGAAATGGGCCAGGCAGGGTAGCTCACACGTGTAATCCCAGCACTTTGGGAGGCTATGGCAGACAGATAACGAGATCAGGAGATCGAGACCATCCTGGCCAACATGGTGAAACCCCGTCTCTACTAAAATACAAAAATACAAAACCCCGTCTCTACTAAAATACAAAAAAATTAGCTAGGTGTGGTGGCACGTGCCTGTAGTCCCAGCTACTCATGAGGCTGAGGCAGGGGAATCTCGAACCCGAGAGGTGGAACCTGAACCCAAGAGGTGGAGGTTGCAGTGAGCTGACTGCCCTCCAGCCAGGGTGACGGAGTGAGACTCCATCTCAAAAAAAAAAGGCCAGGTATGGTGGCTCACATCAGTAATTTAGCATTTTGGGAGGCCGAGGCAGGTGGATCATGAGGTCAGTAGATCGAGACCATCCTGGCTAATACAGTGAAACCCCATCTCTACCAAAAATACAAAAAATTAGCCGAGTGTGGGAGCGTGCACCTGTAGTCCCAGCTACTCAGGAGGCTGAGGCAGGAGAATCACTTGAACCTGGGAGGCAGAAGTTGCAGTGAGCTGAGATTGCGCCACTACACTCCAGCCTGGGTGACAGAATGAGATTCTGTCTCAAAAGAAAAAAAAGAAAAGAATGTAAATATTCATTTAAAAAGTGTCAGGCCAGACACACAGTGACACAACTGTAATCCCAGCACTTTGGGAGGCTGAGGCGGACAGATCACTTGAGCCCAGGAGTTTGAGACCAGCCTGGGCAACATGGCAAAACCCCATTTCTACAAAATTTGCCAGGTATGGTGGTGTACACCTATTGTCCCAGCTATTTCGGATGCTGAGGCAGGAGGATGGCTTCAGCTGTTGGGTCAAGGCTACAGTGAGCAATGGTTGAGCCAGTGTACTCCAGCTTGGGTGACAGAGTGAGACCCTGTCTTAATTTTTTTTTTAAGCCTCTGCTCACAGCCAGTGATGACAGTAATTCAGGGAGTTGCAGGAACTTGTCTAGAGAGTCACATAGGCAATGTCTGTTGTCCATGTGCCTTGACTGCAAGCCAGCAAGAGCCACTGACTGTTCCCACCTGTTTCTGTAGCCCTTAGACCAAGGTCCCTTTAGTCCTGGGTTCTCTAGGCCTCTCTGCTCCATCCTTTGATCTGTCCAGGACTTTGCAGGGCAAGCCCTTGTCCTCTTGCCTTCCTCCAGGGCATCATTGCAGAAGAGAACAAGAACCTGCAGCCCCAGGGAGACGAGGAGCCCGGGAAGTTCAAGGAGGCTGAGCTGAAGATGCGGAAGCAGTTTGGGATGCCTGAGGGCGAGAAGCTGGTGAATTACTACTCCTGCAGCTACTGGAAGGGCCGCGTGCCCCGGCAGGGCTGGCTGTACCTGACGGTCAACCACCTGTGCTTCTACTCCTTCCTGTTGGGGAAGGAAGGTGAGCCAGCCCCTCTGTGTGCCCCAGCCCCTCCATGCCTCGGCCCCCAGATACTCCATCCCCACATAGCCACCAGAGGGGTCTCCCTGAAACCCAAATGCCACCTTAGCGGCCCGGGGTGCGACTGCCCAGCCTTGGCCAGGTGTACACCTGCTTCCAGCTGGCTTTTACCATGCCCACCACTCGCTATAGCGTTCTCCATATGGTGACTTCACATGCCTGCCCTGCCCTCTTCTGCCAGGCTGGCATATTTGGGGCACACGTCTGCCCCAAATTCCTGGTGATTCCATGTCATGCAGTGCCTTGGGTGCATGCCACAGCCCTCACCTGCTGCAGGTCTCTCCCTGCAAACACCCCAGCTACAGGATGGGAGCCTGGTTTCCCCAGCAGCTCCAGAAAGAGCCCACAGGGTCTTAGCCATCCCCGAGCCTACCAAGCCCTTCTCCCTCCTCACCTCCCTCAGCCCACAGCCTCCCTGTGCCCTCTCCTGCATTTGCTGTCACAACCAGGTGTCCAGTCACCTCCCATCAGCTGGGGATGGGTCCTGCTCTGTGTTGGCTGTGCCGTGCTGTGACTGTTCACATGTTAGTGCACTCTCCCTCGGGGGAGCTGCTGGGTGGGTCTTGGTAGTTCACATTCGTTTCTTTCACCTTCAGCCACTGGTGGGGCAGACACCATGTATGGTTGGTCTGGAAGGCAGCGGACACCTCAGTGGCCTGGTCTCTCCATATGGAGAGCGTGACTCAGCCCACCCAGGCCTGGGCACCCAGGAGCATTCAGGAAGTACCCCCAGAGAGCAGTTCCCTGAGGTGGATCTGGGGTACAGATGGGTATCAGGAGTCTTACCCTACTGGGCCCTAACCCTCGGTGTGTCTGTCCCTGTGGGCACAGTGAACCTCGTGGTACAGTGGGTGGACGTAACACGTCTGGAGAAGAACGCCACCCTGCTCTTCCCCGAGAGCATCCACGTGGAGACCCGTGACCAGGAGCTCTTCTTCTCTATGTTCCTCAACATCGGCGAGACCTTCAAGCTCATGGAGCAGTTAGCCAACCTGGCCATGCGGCAGCTGCTGGACAGCGAGGGCTTCCTGGAGGACAAGGCCCTGCCTAGGCCCATCCGGCCACACAGGAACATCTCAGCCCTGAAGCGGTGCGTTGCTCTCCAGGGCTGGGATGG
The DNA here is from genome assembly GCA_963574635.1 of Cheracebus regulus. Taxonomy (NCBI): domain Eukaryota; kingdom Metazoa; phylum Chordata; class Mammalia; order Primates; family Pitheciidae; genus Cheracebus; species Cheracebus regulus. Next base: position 96,769 of record CAUYQU010083142.1, read on the forward strand.
GCTCATGTGAGCCAGGTTCGCTGACCGTGGCTGGTACCTGCCTGGTCCAAGTGTGTAGACCTGGAGAAGGTGTCCACATTCACCCCTCACAGGCTTCCCACTTGGGAGGGAAGCCAGGTAAACAGATCATTGCAGGACTATGTGGAGAGGCAGCAAGAGATAGTAGTGATGTCTTGAAGATACCACTAACGGGGAGGAGGTTCTTCCCATTTTATTCCTCTTGGTCCTACAATGGAAAGAGGTGCTTACATCCCTAGGTATCAGACAAGGAAGCTGAGGCACAGAGAGGTTCAGTAACTTGCCTGAAGTCCCTCAGTGAGCAGTGAAGCCAGGATGTAGCCACCTCAGCCAGGGTACTCTGACACCCCCCAGGAAGGCTTTGGTGAATCTGGGCTCAAGTGTACAACCTCCATCCCACTGTGATTGACAGCTCTCCTGTATACCCCAAGACTCGTTGGCCAGGGGCCACTCACAGCTATGGGGGCCCCAGGGGTCCTGGGTTTGATAAGGAAGCAGGCCTCTGGGTCTGAAGCCAGCCAGGAAGATGGGCCATTTGTGGGTCCAAGGTCCCTGCCGCCCTGTCCAGGGGATTGATAGGAATGCATCATAGCAGCTGGCCATCCCAGGCTTATGTTTGGGCTCCTAGGTTGTAGCTTCATGGGAAACTCAAGAGGCTGGCCAAGATCTCTGAGGTTCCCTGCGTCCCACAGCCAGCCTGAGCACAGCCAAATTCACACTGTGTGTTCAGTGACCTCATTCCAGTCAGATCATTTCCTGTATTGCACCCACAGACCATGGTCTAGGCCCAAATTCTGGGGTCCACCTTCAGGACCAGAAAATTGTGCAAGCATGTCGCCCTTGGGATGTGAGTGGCAGGTTGGCTTGTGGGACCTTTTGGAAAGAACACAAGCAGAGATAGAACGTGACCACACATGGCACTGCCAGTGAGAGTGCAGTCAGGCCCTGGTCAGACTGCTGCAACCCAGGGCAGGCAGGAGGCTCGCTTTGGAGCTAGGAGAGTTTATATGGACAGAACCACTGAAGGGGTGAGGGCCTGGGCCAGACACCTATCACAGCCATTAGATACACAGGTGTGCTTTTCTGTTAGCAGCCACATTCTTTAGTTTTAACTCCACACCTCCCTGTGGGGAGCTCCTCGTCTAGGTTCCAATTCCTCCCTATGGGGTTAGGCCTGCCCAGGGTGGAAGAGCTGCCCCGGGCCTTCCATCTGAGTGAGACCCAGTGCCAGCACTCTGGGCTCTGCCTGTACTTCATTACTGGGGGATGGGTTGCACATTGGCAGGCCAGCATCTAGGTGTCCTTTTCAAAGCAGTCTCAGAACACATTGCTGGCCACTTCTCCACTGGTTATGTGACTGTTTCACCTTCTGCCTGGTCACTCAGTATGCATCTTTTATTGAACTCTAAGGTCCCTGAGCATGACTTGCTCAAGGGAGAACCCTAGGGATCCTGAATCTGATGCAGAAACAGAGGGCTAGGGAGGCCCCATTGCTTCCTTGAGAGTGTGCTTGTCCTGACTTTGTCCTATTTCCTCCTGTCCTCCCACCTTGTTTCCCCAGAGACCTGGACGCCCGAGCCAAGAATGAGTGCTACCGAGCCACGTTCCGGCTGCCCAGGGATGAGCGGCTGGACGGCCACACAAGCTGTACCCTGTGGACACCGTTTAACAAGCTGCACATCCCCGGCCAGATGTTCATCTCCAACAACTACATCTGCTTTGCCAGCAAGGAGGAGGATGCATGCCACCTCATCATACCCCTGAGGGAGGTCAGCATCCCCTGGTTGAGGGGCCAAGGCCTTTCCAGCCCCAGGGGATCAGTGGGCTCAGGGAGCAGCCTGTCCTGCTCTGCCCTGGCTCACTGAGGGGCACGTGGGAGGAGGCCCCAGCCCAGGCAGCCACATATCACTCAGTGATGGAACAGGTGGAGGGTGTAGGCTGAGCAAGCCCCTCCACAGGCACCTGCCCTGTCGGGGAGGCAGGCAACATAGTGGGGCACACCGCTTGCCCCCTTAGGTCACTCGCCTAGTGGAGACAGGGCCTCCCATGCATGAGTTTCTATCAGGCCTGCCTTCCGTGCCCTGAAGTTGAATTTTGTCAAAGCGCTGCTCTGTGGCTGGGCTTAGAGGACCATGTTCCTATACCAGTCACACAAGTCACTTTTAGAGGCCTCTCTGGACATACCACCTTGGCTGTGGCTCAGGCTCCAGCAGGCCATCAGAGGTCAGCCCTCCCCTGTCACGCAGGGTTGGCTCTCACTTGCTCCTTCTTGGGTTTCTTGGGCTTCCACAGTGACCCTGGTGGGAACAAGGCCATCCTGTCCTGCACTGCAGTGAAGGGGTGTGGACAGCAAGGACAAGGGCCCCCACCCAAACAGAAGGCATGAGACTGACTCAGGACAGGTCCCAAGGCCTCCTTTTCCTTGTGGCCAAGCAGGGCACTAACTGTTTAATTATAAGAAGCAAGTGAAGGCTGGGCATGGTGGCTCACGCCTGTGATCCCAGCACTTTGAGAGGCCAAGGCGGGCTGATCACGAGATCAGGAGTTCCAGACCAGCCTGACCAACATAGTGAAACCCCGTCTCTATTGAAAATGCAAAAATTAACTGGGCATGATGGCACACACACCTGTAGTCCCAGCTACTCCAGTGGCTGAGGCAGGAGAATCACTTGAACCCAGGAGCGGAGGTTGTGGTGAGCTGAGATGGCACCACTGTACTCCAGCCTGGGCAACAGAGCGAGGCTCTGTCTCAAAAAAAAAAAAAAAAAAAAAAAACAAGATTCTTCCCTGGCATTTGCACAAAGCCCTCAAGTTGTAAGTGTGGCTGAGAATAGGTGTGGGAGAGTTGCTGCCTCAGTTTCCCCAAGGGAAGTCAGAGGGAAGAAACTCAGAAGAGCCATAGCTCCAAAAGCTCCAGTTTGAGAGGCTCAGGTGTGACCCAAACCCCATATTCTTTTAGCACCAGGTCTCTGCAGATCTGTTGTAGGCACTGTACTGACCTGGACCCCAGGCCTAAGGGTCTTCTTGACACCTGAGGCCCCATTTGAATTTGTCCTGCTGGGCTCTTGACATCTGTGATGGTAGACAGCCCTGGCTGAGCTCGGGGAGCAGGACTAGCCCACACTGGAGGGCTGGGTGTGCTCTGGTGACGGAGCTCTGCAGCTGGTCAAGGTGGAGGTAGCCTGCCCAGCCAGCGCCAACCCCTCAACACACCTGCTCCCCCACGTTCCAGCCTGTAGGCTGCTGAGCACGCAGCTCATTCTGCTGTGGGTCTAGTGGGCTCTTGAATTTCACTCCCAACCATACCCTTCTAAGCTTCTCTCGGGAAGTGACCCCACTTCCACCCCTTGCCCAGGTAAAATCCATGTATCAGCCTAGATTCTGACCTCTTCCTCCTCCCTGTGTCCTCTACCTACAGCATGTCCTGCCGGCTCACCCCACAGAGCTCAGCCTTTCCTCTCCACTGCCACCACCTAAGACACCATCATCTGTTTTAGCCATTCCCTAACCACACTTAATCCCCTTCCCCCTCTTTTTTTGTTGTTTTGTTTTTGTTTTGTTTTGTTTTGTTTTTTTAAAGACGGGGTTTCACCATGTTGGTCAGGCTGGTCTTGAACTCCCGACCTCAGGTGATCTACCCGCCTTGGCCTCCAAAGTGCTTGGATTACAGGCATGAGCTACCACGCCCAGCCTTGTTTTTGTTTTTTTTTTAAAGACAGGGTCTCACTCTTAGCTAGGCAGGAGTGCAGAGGTGTGATCATGGCTCACTGCAGCATCGATCTCCTGGGCTTAAGTGATTCTCCCAACTTGACCTCCCAAGTAGCTGGGACAACAGATGCACACCACCACACCTAGCTGGTTTTTTTTAACAGAGACAGGGGTTCACCATGTTGCCCAGGCTGGTCTCAAACTCCTGGATTCAAGTGATCCTCCTTCCTCAGCCTCCCAAAGTGCTGGGATTACACGCGTGAGCCACTGCACCTGGCCCAACACACTTAGCCCCTTTATGATGCATCCTCCCACAGCAGCCTGCAAAATTTAAAATGTCAAGTCAGAGCGTGTTGGCACCCTGCTTAGAGTCCTCTAGTATCTTCTCCCACCTGCCTCCTGTGACCTGTGAGCCTTCTGTGAGCCTCTGCCCCCTCTCAGACCTGTGCCCAGGCACACCCCATGCATGCACATGTCCACATGTATATGTTCACACACAGACATAAAAAGTACACATGCACACTCACCCCTCCCCGACTCACACTATCCTGGCTTCTCTGGCCTTCTCTTCTTGCCTTAGGCAGTACCACCCCCCTCTGCAGGGTGACTGCTGTGCTCCCTGCCAGCACTCACCTGGCTGGACCAAGCCTCAGCTCAGTGGCTGCCTCCCCATAGGTGCCGTCAGTGCAGAGCTGCTTGGGGCCACCCAGCCTGCCCTCTTGCCAGCACTCACCCCTGCTGACTGTGCGCAGCTGGTGTGTCCCTCGTCATCTCCCTGCCAGGCCTTGGGCTCTGACAGGTTACCCACTGAAAGCCTGTCCTGTGCCCTCCATGCCTCAGAGGGGTTCAGAGCTGAGCTCCAGTACCCCTGCTGTCAAAAAGTGTTCCCTGGGAGCAAGTGCAGGGGACAGTCCTGAAAGCAAGGGACTGCTTGCCCTGCTTTAGGATAGCCTTCCGAGAGCCAGTAAAGGCCAGCAGCTCTCAGATGAAAGGAGGGACGGAGTGAACATGCCACTGGCCCATGAGCATGGGCTGAGCAATTTACATCATCATCCTCAGAACCGCCCTGCACGGCCAGTGTGCTTGCCCCCATTGACAGGAAAAATGGGACCTTAGAGGCACAAGCAGCTTGCTCAAGGTTACGTGCAGCAGGTGGCAGAGTCTGGCCACTCACTGCATTGTGCCCAGGAGAGCACAGCTGCAGGACAGTCTCTCATTCACAAACCATGCCCAGCTGCAAGGCCTGAGATGCAGATACCCAAAAGAGTGTTTCTGCCTTATCAGGTGACCATTGTTGAAAAAGCTGACAGCTCCAGCGTGCTGCCCAGCCCCCTGTCCATCAGCACCAAAAGCAAAATGACGTTCCTGTTTGCCAACCTGAAAGACCGTGATTTCTTGGTTCAGAGGATCTCTGACTTCCTCCAGAAAACGCCATCCAAGCAGCCAGGCAGCATCATCGGAAGCAGGAGAGCCAGTGTTGTGGACCCTAGCACAGAGGTGAGAAGCCCCTTGGGAGTAGCAGGGTCAAGTGGGGCCCAGGAAGAATCAGGGCAGCATCAGCCTCCCCACTGGAGCCTGATCCCATGGTGTCTGCTGTGGGCCTCAGGCTGGTGGCTGATGTGTGACAGCTGGCAAGAGACCTCTAGCCCAGCCTCATGCTGCCCAGCAACATCACAGCCTCTCTGCACCCCCAGCCACACACCCCAATACTCCTCATTCCTGCTGGGCCCATTGACAGTGAGGAACCTTCTCTGGCTGTCCTGTTTGCATTGCTGCTGCACTGAGAGCAAGACCACACTGTGGAGGCCTGTACACTTTGGCTTTGTTCTCATGGCCTTCCCTTCCAGGCTTTCAGTCTGAGGTTCTTGCCAGTAGAACTGTAATATCACTGTTGTACCAGCAAACTTAACAGTAATTCCTTAATATCATCAAATGTTATATTCACATTTCCCCATGTGCAAGTGTACTTTTCACAGTTTGATTATTTAAACTGAGGCACACAAAAGTCATACATGTCACTGTTGGTTGATAGGTCTCTTATATCCCTTTAATCTATGGGCTTCTGCTCCACCTAGCTCCTTTTTTTTTCTTCCGCAGTATTTTGTTGAAGGAATTGGTCACTTGTGCCATAGAGTATCTCATCATCTGGTTTTGCTGATTGCATCTGCTGCAGGCATTTAGCAAGCTCCTATGTCCCCTGTTTGCTTTAAGTTGGCTGAGCAGTGAGACCCAGAGCCGTGATCATATTCCGGCTCAGTTGATTTTTGTTCTGGCAGATCTGCCTTTGGGCAGGCTTGAGGTGCTGTGTACTTCCAGCAAGAGATGTCTGGCAACTGGCCACATCTCTGTGCCACTGTCAGTTGTTGAGAACATGCCTGGATCCAGCAGCCAGCAGCATGCTCATTCATTCCTTCCCTCCTTTCATCTGGGAGCTGCAATTCTCCCAAAGAGGGAAGCCGACCCCAGGCACAGTTCATAGACAAAAGGCAGAATACATCTTTTACTCTTCCCTCTTACCAGTTGTCAAAATAATGACGAGTTGGTTTTTCTAGTGTCTTCCATATGTGACCAGTGAGTTTTTTGGTTTACTTTTTATTGTAATTATGAACATATGGATTTAAGCAACTGCATGTGTGTCTTTCCACTGGAATCACTATTCTTATTCTATCTGTGGCCAGAGGGGCTCATCTGGCATGGCCCTGAGAGTCATGGGCACAACACTCATCGTCTTTGAGTCCTTGCTTCCTGGTGTGACAAGATGAATGTGCTGCTGCTGTCGTTGAGTCTGAATTTGCAAAAACATTTAGCCATTAGAAGAGTCCATATGCAAATCCACAGCTCCAGCTTCTCTGGAAAAGTCAGTGCCCAGCCCTACAGGCCCCATCCCCACTGGGCAGCAGGCATGGGAGCTGTGGCAGCATGTGTCCTCAGTGCTCTAGAACCCTGCATGGTCCAGCCCAGGCAGGCCTTTACATTGTCCACCCCTATAATAGGTGCTAAATAAATTACTACATAGATGAGTGGGTGGAAAGGAGTGGGTGGAATCAGTGTAGATTAGACACATTAAGAAAGGTGTGGAGGAGGTTGGGCTTCATCTGGGATTTCAAGAAAGAGTGAAGTTGGATTGGGTGGAAGGGGCAGTGAGCAGGGTGGTCGAGCCTCCTCTGCCTCCATGAGGCCCCACGCTTCCTGACGACTGAGCAAGTACCACTTATGGCCCCTCCCAGGCACTCGGCCTTGTGCATCCAAGTACATGTTATTGCATTCCTGTTAGGTGCCAGCTGCTATTCTAGGCCTCAGGAATAGAACAGTGAACATATCGGACACAGTGCATGTTCACTTAGAGCTAATATTACAGTGAGGGAGACAGTAAGCAAATAAACATACAATATGTCAGGCAGCAGTAAGGGCTATGGGTAGAAGTAAAGCAAGATGAGGGGATCAGGAGTGCCAGGGGAAAGAAGGGCTCCATTTTCTCTCTGATGCTCATGGGCAGCCTCTCTGATCAGACAGCGCTGAAGGAGAAACTTGAAAGAAGCAGGGGAGCCAGCCATAGCATGTCTGGGGAAGGGTGTTGGAGCAGAGAGCACAGGAAGCTCAGAGACAGGATTGGGCATGGCACAGGCTCCTGGGACCAGGGCTTAGGAGACTGACCAGGTGTAGGAGATGAGAACAGAGAGGTGGCAGAAGGCCAAGTCACCAAAAGCCCTTAGGCACTGTGAGTGCTGCAGCTTTGACTCTAGGTGAGATGGGAAGCCAGGGACGAGTCGTGACCAGAGGAGGGCACGACCTGTTTAAACATTAATGGGATAACTGTGGCCACCCACCTTGTCAATGGATTAGAGGTGCCCTGTCTAGTACTGCAGCCACATGTGGCTATGGAGCACTGGAAATCCGGCTGGTTCCAATGGAAATGTGTTGTATATATTCACTATACATGGATTTTGGAAACTTAATATGAAAAGAAAAACAAAATATCTCCATCTTTTTTTCTGAGACAGAGTTTTGCTCTTGTTGCCCAGGCTGTGGTGCAGTGACGCCATCACTGCAACCTCCACCTCTTGGGTTCAAGCAATTCTCCTGCCTCAGTCTCCTGAGTAGCTGGGATTACAGGCATGCGCCACCAGGCTCTGCTAATTTTATATTTTTAGGAGAGATGGGATATCTTCATGTTGGTCAGGCTGGTCTTGAACTCCCGATCTCAGGTGATCCGCCTGTGTCAGGCTCCCAAAGTGCTGGGATTACAGATGTGAGCCACTATGCCCAGCCTTTTACTTTTTTGTGAGACAGTGTTGCTCTGTCACCCAGGTTGGAGTGCAGTGGCGCAGTTTTGGCTCACTGCAACCTCCACCTCCCGAGTTCAAGTGATTCTCCTGCCTCAGCTCCCAAGTAGCTGGGATTGTAGGTGTCTACCACCACACCTGACTAATTTTGTATTTTTAGTAGAGTTGGGTTTTCGCCATGTTGGCCAGGTTGGTCTCAAAATCCTGACCTCAGGTGATCTGTCTGCCTCAGCCTCCCAAAGTGCTGGGATTACAGGCATGAGCCACCACACCTGGCCACTCCATTGTTTAATTGATACCTGTTGAAATGCCAATATTTTGGATATATTGGATTAAGTCAAATCTATTATTAAAATTAATCTCAGTAATTTATTTTAGGACTTCCTAATGTGGCTACTGGAAAATTTGCAGTTACATTTGTGGCAGTCATCTCTCTTGGGCAGTGCTGGACTAGCACGTAGCACGAATAGAAGCAAGGAGTCCAGCTGAAGGCCATCACAGTAGCAAGGGCACAAGATGACAGAGTCCAGCATCAAGGATGGGAGCAGTGCAGGTGGTAAGAAGTGGTCAGATTCAGGAGGTAGATATTATTGTGGTAAAATATATATAACAAAATTTACCATTATACATTTCACATTGTTAAGCCATCACCACCATCCATCCACAGAACTTTTTCAATTTTGTAAAACTGAAACTCTGAACCTATTAAACAGTAACTCCTCAGTCCCCACTCCCCCAACCCCTGGCAACCAGCATTCTACCTTTTGACTCTTTGAATTTAATTCTTCTAAGTAATGCACATAAGTGGAATCATAGAGTATTTTCCCTTTTGTGCCTGGCTTATTTCATTCAGCACAGTGTCCTCCAGGTTCATCCCTGTTGTAGCATGCTCAGGATTTCTTTTTTAAGGCTGAATCATACTCCATTGTATGGATAAACCACATTTTGTTCATCCATTGAAACTTGGACTGCTTCCACCTCATGGCTATTATGAGTGATTCTGCTGTGAACATGGGTGTACAGATGTCTGTTTGAATCTTTGCTTTCAGTTCTGCTGCGGACATACTCTGGAGTGGAATTGCTGGATTGCATAGCAATTCTGTTTTTAATAGAAGGAACCTCCGTGCTACACTCTGTGCACCAACTGTGCACCATAGTTGGGGGCCAGACCACCAACTGTGGCATGACTCCATGCAGACACAAAGCCAGTAGCTGTGCTGAGGCAATGGCAGGAAGGAAAAAGGGCTCTAATAGTCATAAGAGCCAGGGAATCCAGAAGTCACCAAAATACCCCTCACAGGAGACTACTCAGCAAATGGACCCCTCAGCAAGTGAATCTGAGAGACAGCCAGTGAAACTGCCTCAGCCTGCTGAGTAGCTGGGATTATAGGTGCCTGCCACCATGCCCAGCTAATTTTTTGTATGTTTAATAGAAACAGGATTTCACCATGTTGGCCAGGCTTACCTCAAACTCCTGACCTCATGATCCATCCGCTTCAGTCTCCCAAAGTGCTGAGATTACAGGCATGAGCCACTGCACCCAGCCTCATTCTTTAGTAGTTTCTATAGTTTTTCTAATTCCCTTGAGGTGACTTTGAAGCATTAGGACACAGTTTTCATCTGCCTAGAGGAATGTTTTTCTGGTATGCTTTCATTATCTGTGGAAGTTATCTGGTTATTTTCTACCCTGCAGTATCTTTGTACAGGGTGTGATTAGCATCTTTTCCTGTTCTTTCAGCAGGATGTTATGTATGGGTAGCTGGGACTACATGCATGCACCACCATGCTGGCAAATTTTTGTATTTTTAGTAGAGACGAGGTCAAGGTTTCACCATGTTGGCTAGGCTTGTCTCAAACTCCTGACCTCAGGTGATCCACTCACCTCAGCTTCCCAAAGTGCTGAGATTATACAGAGTAATGTTTTTAAGATATACAATAAAAGAAGCTGTGACCCAAGGATTTTATACCCAGCTAACCTGACCTTCAGGTATAAAGACCACAAGCCGTAAAGACTATGCAGAGGAGTTCAGGGGCTCTGTCAACCTCTGTGGAGTCTGCCGGAGAACAGACTCCAGACAACCAAAGAGTGATGGAAGCCGCTTGGGCATAAGGACTGGTGGGAGCATTGGATATATTTAGTTGTGGAGTTAAGGTTAGATAGAATAGAGGTGACAGTATATAAATTTTATATTCTCTGATGATGGAGACAGTACAATCAAAACATGAGTCTAGGAAGGTACATAAGGCTGGGCATGGTGGCTCACGCCTATAATTCCAACACTTTGTGGGGCTGAGGCGGGTGGGTCACCTGAGGTCAAAAGTTCATGACCAGCCTGTTCAATATGGTGAAACCTTGTCTCTACTAAAAATACAAAAATTAGCCAGGCACGGTAGCACACACCTGTAATCCCAGCTACTTGGGAGGCTGAGGCAGGAGAATTGCCTGAGCCCAGGAGGCGGAGGTTGCAGTGAGCTGAGATCATGCCACTCCACTCCAGCCTGGGTGACAGAGTAAGACTCCATCTCAATTAAAAAAAAAATAGGAGATCTAACAGAAGGTGAGACTCACAGTAGACCTAGCACTGTGCTCAGTGATCAGCTTATTTAATCCCCAGAGCAACTTAGTGAACGAGGCTTTATTTATTATTCCCATTTGACAGGTGAGAAAACA
>CAUYQU010083143.1:0-23032 GCA_963574635.1 Cheracebus regulus
TTTCTAAAATCTCTTCCTCTTTCTCTTTCATTCTTTTTTTCTTTCTTTTGCTGTTTCTTTCTTTCTCCTTTTCTCTCTTTTTCTAAAATCTCTTCCTCTTTCTTTCTCTCTTTCATTCTTTTTATTCTAAAAAAAAAAAAATCTTAAAGAGCAATTCAGATGATCATAGCGAGTCCTCTGGACTTTTGTTTCCATATCTGTAAAATGGGAAGGGGGAGAGTGAGAAAATCTCTCCCTGACAGTTGTCATGACAATTAAAGACATAATGCATATAAAATATGGAGCAACATACCTGGCACATTGGAGGACCTTAGTTATTACAGCTGAATCCAGTTTCTTTACCATTCTAATGTTGTTCGTGAGTATTTTGTGTGCTTAAGAAAGCAAAATAGCATGAGGTAACATTTACAGAGTACATACTATATATGGCAGGTGCAGTTCCAGTTGCTCATTAAATCATGATAACAGCCTTTACAAGGTCAATGCTATGACTACTCCCATTTTACCAATAAGAAAACTGAGGCACAGAGAGATTAAATAATTTTCCAGGTTATATATCCAGTAGACCAGGAGTCCAGTTGGATAGCCAATGTTCTTCACACTACTTCACTGGTTAAAACTACTGCTATTATTTTCTATTATGATTATTACAGCTCCCTTTAGTACCAAAGGAATTCCCATTCAACTCCTTGAAAGCAACTCCTAGGAAAATTCTAATGTATTGAAAGCATATATCTTGAACTCCCAGAGTCTGTATGGGCATTCAATTATTTGACACTTAATGTGGTCTCTTCAATTTAACTTGACAATTTAAAGACTACTTGAGCTTGCTCCAAGTTTGCCGTGCCTACCCAGAAAACAAAACCTTCCTAATGGCTTTGGTTTTGTGGACTTCATAAACATTTGTGGAATGATGAAAGGATCACATATAGTGTTATCTTATTGAATAATGGTCTGGTGTGTCTTCTCTTAAATGAAATGTTTGAGCAGTGTTTTTGTAGGCCCGTGATACATTAGAATAATACCATATATTTACATAGCGCTTTGCAATTTTCAAAGTGCTTTCCCAATTACTGTCTCATTTGATCCTCACCACAGGCTTGCAAAGCAAGCAGGGCAACTGTTATTACCATCCCCATTTTATAGGCAATGTGGTCAGGTAGAGAGTAACCCAGGCTTTGAAGGAAAATAGAATAGGATTCTGTTCCTTGCTTCTCAATGTGCTAGCTGGGTGACCTTGAACTCATTTCTTAACCTTTCCAAGCTTCAGTTTCTTCATCTGCCAGTTGGGGATAATAATTTATAAGGTTCTGCAGAGGATTAAATGAGATCATCTACATAAAGCATCTAGAATGGTGCTTGTTGCCAATTAGTAGTAGTATTTTATTTATTTATTTATTTATTTACACATATTATTTGTTACTAGGACAAAACATCCTTAAAAAGAGAAAACTAAAAGGGAAGCAAGTGAGAGCAACAAGCCTTAACAACAAATTGACTTGAGTGGGCTTGATTCGCTTTTGAGCACTGCTTGCAAAACAAAGGAGTGTGTGACTCCAGTTGGATGGGCTTTGAAGAGTATCAGATTAAGAGAAACTGATATGGACTGACTGTGACAGCCCAGGAATCCCCTTTTCTTTGCCAGGACTTCTGCTCTCTAGGAGCAAACCTAAATCCCTAGGCCAGGCCATCCCTCTCCCGCCTTCCCTACACATCCTCCTACTTATGTGGACCAGCGGAGCTTTCCAGCCCAGCCAAAGGATCCCAGGACGACACCAGCTCTCAAGACATCATGAGGCAGCCTTGCCTCACCACAGTCTGCCAGGATCCACATCCTGATATATAATAGAATGCACTCCCTTCTTACTTGAGCGAACATTTCAGAAGATAACACAGGCTCTCTCTGCAAGCAAGAAGCGAGAACAACCCCAACAAGGACAGCCTGCCCTTAAAATGGGCACTAATCTGGGCCTTAGGACATTCCCCTTAGCCCCACCTAAGCCCCAGTCTTCCTGGGCTTCCACCTCAACGCCACCCTGTCTCAGGACAGACTGGGTTACTGGAGTTGGGACGGAAGCACTGTGAGGACAGGGCAGGAGCTGAGGAAGCTGTTGGACTGGGTCATTTTCTGGCTCTGTTCTCGGGTAAGTTGCTTAACCTGTTTGACTTTGGTCTCCTTGCCAGCAAAACGTAAGGTTGTGTGAAAATGGAATGAGATCACTGATGCCAGACTTCAAGCACTGTGCCTCCTATAGAGTAGGCAAACAAATGGTGGGGGCTGATTTTATTATTACTATTACTACTATTGTTGTTCTGAATTGAGGAAGGAGACCCAGGCATCTAGGATCACTTCCCCCTTGATCTCCACACTGCATTTCAATAGAAGAAAAGGCTGGCCGACTGGTGGCGCCTCTTGAATCACCTTCCTATAAAATAGCAGGGGTGGTATGGGGGAATCTCTCTGGAAGACATTGTTTTTACTTAAACAAGATCAAACCCCCACCCAACTCTTCCATCCGGAGACCAGAATGCTTTCATATGTGATTTCTAAAACTGTAAACCCAAGACCTTTTCATATGTGATTTTTTTTTTTTTTTTTTTTTTTAGACAGAATCTTGCTCTGTCACCAGATGCCAGACTGGAGTGCAATGACGCAATCTCAGCTCACAGCAACCTCTGCCTCCCGGGTTCAAGCAATTCTCCTGCCTCAGCCTCCCAAGTAGCTGGGACTAAAGGCAAGCGCCACCAGGCCCAGCTAATTTTTGTATTTTTTAGTAGAGACAGGGTTTCACCATGGTGGCCAGGCTAGTCTCGATCTCTTGACCTCGTGATCCGCCCACCTTGGCCTCCCAAAGTGCTGGGATTACAGGCATGAGCCATGGCGCCCGGCCTTCATATGTAATTTCTAAAGCTGTAAACCCAAGACCCTTTCACCTGTAATTTCTAAGGCTATAAACCTAAGATCCTTTCACGTGTAATATCTAGGATGTAAGCCTATATAAAGGCAGAGCTTCTCTTTGTTAGGGGAGCTTGGCCATTTGGACAAAACATAAAGTCTTGCTCCCAGGTCGTAATAATAAAACCCCTTCCTTTCTAGTTCAGTGTCCAAGAGGTCTGTTTCTCGCAGCTGCTCCTGCTTCAGAATGACACCAAACCGATTCAGATTCTCCAATCTGGCAGCATGAGTGATTCAGACAAATATGAATTTTTTTTTTCTTGAGACAGAGTTTTGCTCATGTTGCCCAGGCTGGCGTGCAATGGCATGATCTCGGCTCACTGCAACCTCCGCCTCCTGGGTTCAAGCGATTCTCCTGCCTCAGCCTCCCGAGTAGCTGGGATTACAGATGCCCGCCACCACACCTGGCTAATTTTGTATTTTTAGTAGAGATGGGGTTTCTCCATGTTGGTCAGGCTGGTCTTGAACTCCCAACCTCAGGTGATCCATCCACATTGGCCTCCCAAAGTGTTGGGATTACAGGTGTGAGCCACCCCCGCCCAGCCCCAAATGTGTATTTTTTTCTTCCAGTAATTCCCAAAATCAAAAGCCTTATCTGTAGTCCTTGCACAACATCACAACAGCTTTATGGAGCTGTTCTGCCTTTGCTGTCTCCTGAAAACCTAGCCTGGGGAGCTGTGTAATGGAGAGGATTAGATTTGTGGCAACTACAGCCCCAGAGACAAGTGCCCTTGAAGGGGCAAGTGCTCCTAGGACCTCTTACACAGAGCCCCAGTGTGGCTAGCTTCATCCCTACCTCCTTCCCTTCCAAAGCCCTGTGGCTGAGGCCATCTTCCATCCCCTCTGGCTAAACCCAAGCCCCATTTTGTAAGGTTAACATAAACCAGTTGAGACGCCTGCAGACAGATGGAAAAGAGAAGGAGATTGAAAGCAACCTTGGAGATAACAGCTGAGGTATATGTCTACCCAGGCCTGACCTGACAATTACCTTGCCCCCAAAATGATGCCATTTACAGAAGGTTTAGCTAATGATAGGTATAAGGCCAATGGTAGTACTTTTCTAAAGTAAGTCCTCAAATTCAGAAAGCAGGATGTTTGTATTTGGAGAATTTCTTCCCTGGTCCCAGGCAAGAACACAAAAATGAACAGCAGTAATTTACATTCACACAGGCCTTAAATCACTGTATCGTGTGGATCAAATGTCTCAATGAGGCGGGGTCATGGCAATGTCACTGAAGAGAATAATCTACATCAAAAATATCCATGGTGTCTCATTTCCTCAACAGATCGCCCACTACCTTCATAACCCTGGGCTAGTTCCTTGAACCCCTCAGGCCTCAGATTTCTCCAATCTGGCAGCATGAGTTGTATGGATGAGGTACTGAAAAATACCAAATATATATGTGTATATGTTATATATTATATATATATATATATATATATATATATATATATATATATATATATTTTTTTTTTTTTTTCTAATAAAGTTGTACCCTTAATGCAGAGAGTTGACTTAATCACTCTCCTCTATTCATGGCACATTATCATCATTGGTCCGTGACAGACCTCTCTCTCCTTCTCATTTTATTCTTCTATTTATTCCCTTTAATCCACATTACTTTCCTCTCCCACATGCAGCTATTCCATTGTGTTTGATGTGTATGCTTTTGCTCCCAAATAGTCTGGCAGACTTGCGTTGTTGTTTTGTGCATATGTATTTTATTTTTGTAAGTAGAATTGTGTTTTAGATCTTTCATTTCTTACCTTTTTCACCAAGCACTATGTTTTCAGCTTCATCCATGTGGCTCTGAGCATACCTACTTCATCACTTCTAACTGCTGCATGCTGTTTATGATGGTCTTTCATCAAGTGCCCTTTCCAGGCCCCTGAGTCATTCCTTGCCCAGCTCTGTGCCCCTACGGCTGATATCGACAGACACATCACCCAGAGCCCCATGCGCACTGGCTTCTGGTTATGTTTCCTCAATGAGAAACACCCAAAGAAGACTAAAGGCCAGAAGAAAGAGGTCAGGTTTACAAGCTATCACCCTGGCTCTTCACCTATCCCTCCCTCTCTGCCTTAATGAGCATTTGGCAGTAGGTCCATTCCTTTATGACCACAGCTTCTGGTAGAATGGCCCTCTTCTATGGCTCCTGTCTCCCTGGATTCCAATTGCATCATTCTCTACCCTTACCCTTTAGGACTAGTTCCTAGTCCCTTTAACTTTGTTCACCATTGTAAGCACACCTTCATTAAATTCTTTTCAGTTGAACTCTTTTGAGCATACCATCTCTTTCTTCTTTGGAAGTTTATTTGATACAGTACTCCAGAGTCAGCAGCCATTCAATTTTAACTATATAATTTCACAGGGATGGTATGATGGTTAGTTTTATGCATCAACTTGGCTGGGTCCAGATATGTGGTCAAACACTATTCTTGATGTTTCCGAGAGTTCTTTAGGATGAGATTAAAATGTAGATGGGTAGATTCTGAATAAAGAAGATTGCCCTCCATAATGTGGGTGGTCCTCATCTAATCAGTTAAAGGCCTGAATAGAACAAAAGGCTGACCTCCCCAGAGCAAGAGGGAATTACTCCAGCAGATGACCTTCAGACTTGAACTGCAACATTCACTCTTTCCCAGGTCTTTGGCCTGACAGCCTTTGGATTTGAAACTATAGCATTGGCCTGTCCCAGGTCTTCAGCCTGCCAGCCCTCCCGACAGACTTCAGACTTTCCAGATTCCATAAGTGCATGAGCCAATTCCTGGTAATAAATCTCTTTATATATATTGGTTCTGTTTCTCTGGAGAACCTTGACTAATACAGATGTGCATTCAGATTGTCTCTGAATGCACATCAACAATGCTGTGATAAACATGCTTATACATGTTCCCTTATAGAACCATGTAAGGATTTCTTTGATTTATATAACCAGAAGTAAAATTTCTGGATCATAGACAGATATACCTACTCTTAGTGTTATAAAGTATAGTGCTATAACAAAATTACAACATGTTACAATTACTTACAAAATGTTTACCATGAGCCAGCCACTATATTTGGGAATTGCAGACAGAATAATCTACAAAATAAATGTGATCCCAGCCCATCCTGAATTTTCAGCAGAAAAGAACATAATCAGTCACATAGGAAGTGCCCAAAAAAGTATAATTATTGATCAAAACCAAAATTATTCACACCACACAGCTTACTGAATACATTAATATGACTAATAATGAACATGACTTTACTCTTACAGAAAATTATTGGCTAGGAAGATAAAAGTTGTAAATAATCTCCAGAAAAAAATCATTTAATAGGCCAGACACAGTGGTTCACACCTATAATCCCAGCACTTTAGGAGGCCAAGGCCGGTGGATCACCTGAGGTCAGGAGTTCGAGACCAGCCTGGCCAACACAGTGAAACTCCATCTCTACCAAAAATACAAAAATTAGCTGGGCGTGGTGGCGCACACCTATAATCCCAGCTACTTGGGAGGCTGAGGCAGGAGAATCACTTGAACCAGGGAGGCAGAAGAGGTTACAGTGAGCCTAGATCACACCACTGCACTCCAGCCTGGGGGATAACAACAAAACGCCATCTCAAAAGAAAAATCATTTAACATCAAACTGATCAACTTTTCCATAGATAATATGAATTTCCTGTTTACTTTCCTCTTCTCCTCCTGGGATGCAGAAATAAAAGAAGTCATTTGAGATTAAATTGAAATGCCTGGGTTCTAATCTTAGATGGGCTACTAACCAGATAACCTCTAATGTCACCCGCCATGGATGGACAAATGACCTCTCCAGGCCTCTGTGTTCTTGTGGATGAAACGACAGGGCTATTGTTGATGGTCCCTAAGGCACTCCCAATACTAAATAGTATGAAAATCGGTGCAGACATTCATCATCAACAAAATTGGCAGTTTCTTAGGAGGTTGAACTTAAGTGGTCTTACAAAGATCTAAGATATGGAATAGAAGATATAAATATTTTCCTTCTACAAAAAAGGTAAAAAATGTTGGTATAGATGTGCATGTCACAACTATGTAGCCTGAGGGGATGACGTGGATCATATTATTAAGTCAAAATTGTGTCTCTCTGGCTCTATGCATTTCCTGGAGTAATACTGGAATTTTGATTTTTAAAGTTGGCCACTTTTCTCCCTCTGAAAAGTGAAACAGGGACAAGCAAGGCACAAACACATGGCGATGATGAGGCACCAGAGGAAGATGCTTAAGAATGCCATAGCATTTGCCATGTGCCTGGCACTGTTCTAAGCTGCATGAATGCCTCTGAATTTTAGAATAATCCTGCAAGGTCAGTACTATCATCGTTTCCATTTTACTGATGGGGAAATTCAGTGAAGACAGGTAATTTTCCAGAGCTGCTGAGTGACAGCCAACCTACTACAGGTTGAGCATCCCGAACCCAAAAATCCAAAATCCAAAATGCTCCAAAACCCAAAACTTTTGAGAGCTAACATGACACCACAGGTGAAAATTCTACACCTGACCTCATGTGATGGGTCACAGTCAAAATGCAGTCAAAATTTTGTCTCCTGCATAAACTTACTAAAAAATATTGTAGAAATAGTCAAACTATGTATGTAAGGTGTTGATATGGTTTGGCTGTGTCCTCACCCAAATCTCATCTTGAACTGTAGTTCCCATAATTCCCATGTGTCATGGGAGGGACCCAGTGGGAGGTAAATGAATCATGGGGGCTATTACCTCCATGCTGTTCTCATGATAGTGAGTTTACTTGAGATCTGATTTTTTATAAGGGGCTTTTCCCTCACTTCACTCTCATTCTTCTCCTTGTTGCCACTATATGAAGAAGGACATGTATGCTTTTCCCTTCTCCTATGACTGTACGTTTCCTGAGGCCTCCCCAGACATACTGAACTATGAGTCAATTAAACTCACAGTTCTTCATAAATTACCCAGTCTGGAGTATGTCTTTATTAGGAGTGTGAGAATAGACTAATACAGGTGTATATGAAACATAAATGAATTTTGTGTTTAGACCTGTGTCCCATGTCCACAATATCTCATTACATACATGCAAATATTCCAAAATCCAAAGAGTTCTTAACTCCAAAACATTTCTGGTCTGAAGATATTTAGATAAGGGATAGTTAACCTGTAGTTTCATTTTCCTATGTCCATTTGAAGGTGCTAATGAGCAATATGACCAAATGACTGACAAAAGGAGTGAGCAAAAAGACGACATCAACAAACTAGAGATCTAAATTCTCCTTATGCTAAAAACTTCTCCAAAATGGTGGGAAGTTAATTCTTGTTTCACAGTATATAATAGTGTATATTTAGTTAATGAATAATGTTGGCACTGGACTAGAAAGATGTAGACAATATTAAGTCAAATTATGTCTCTCTGGCATTACCTGGAGGAATATTGGAATTCTGATTCCTAAAATTGGCCACTTTTCTCCCTCTGAACATCAACAGTTTTCTGAAATCACCACTTTCATGCTTAAACATGTAGAGACACGGCTGTGGGTAGCAGAAAGCAGAATGCAAAGAGCATTAGGAGATTTGCATTCAAGCCTCAATGCAATCCTTTCCTGGCTGTGCTTCCTCAGGTCAGTCTTTCCTACCTCTCTGTGTTTCAGTTTCTTCATTGGGAATATCAGAGAATTAGACAAGGTCAGCCAACTAGAACTCACACTCCATGATATTACCTTTTGTTAGCTTTACCACTATTCATCGCAGAGGTATCTCGTTTTTGTGAGTGCTGTTATTTAACTTACAAATGCATGTCTTGGTTCTCTTAAGGACTGTAAATTCCTTGAGGGCAAAAGCTCTACCATAGACTTTGTTTTTGAAACCATATAAAATACATTTTTTCAAATTCCCCACAGCACTATAAGCCCAGTGAATGATCAAAAATACTTTCCAAATGAATGGATGTCCCCACAAAAGTCATGATTTACTCTTCAGCCAATGAATGCCATCTGTTTTAGCAATCCCCAGCATGAATTTTGGAAAATGGCAGGGTGCTGGATGTAGGCTGAAATGACAGGAGCCTCTCTTTCCTCTCCCAATCACAGTTCTCTAATATTGACAAGATGTCACCCGTCAAGGAAGTGCCTGAAAGAGTTCAGCTCTAGCAGATTATACAGCATCAACCTCGGACAGGATCACGGGAGCTCAAAGCCAGGGAGAAATTACATAATGCTCAGAAATTTGCTTTGGCACAGGGTGGGGACACTGTGGCACCACTTCGTGTGTGTTCAGCAATTTCAGCGTCCCATGATTTTTCTGTTTTATACTTCCGGGAATGAAAAAGAAAGATTTCCGCATAACTGCTTAACTGGGAGACAGCTGACCCAAAGAAAAGTTGATTTCTAAGAGCTCACCCAGGCAGCTAATTATGCCATCTTTGTTATTAATGCATTTTTTAAAGACGGAAGAGCTCCCACATAAAAAGAAAAAAATCTAGATTTCATTGCTATTTCTAAGGCAGAAAGAAATAGACACAATTTAATTATGACTCTCTCTCTAGTCCAGTGCCAGCGTGATTCTATTAAAAAGATAGATCATACTGTCAAACTGCAGTACTATAAAAACATAATCAACTTTTATTCATTTGGGAGATACTTTAAGTTTGAAGAGAATCCAGATTCCTTGCTCCAGTGTCTTCTGTTTTCCTTTTCCTTCTGCCAGCCATTTGGTTTTATTGCTCATTAGCACCTCCAAAGAACATGAGAACATGAAACCTGTAAGTTGGGCCACAGTAGAGCAGTTCTGGCCAATTGCCTACTGGGCGAAAGTGATATTTAATCTATGCTCTGACTATTCTCCATTTATTATGGATAATAAAGAAATACCTCCAATGCAAAGGGGTTGAGAGAAAACCTATAAGTCTTTTAGTGCAATCCCACTTTACAGATTTAAAACTGAAGCCCAACCAGGCAAAATGCCTCTTCAGAGGTCATACTGATAGCTAAAGGCAGAGTTGGAACCCAAGTTGAGCACTCTCCCCCATACCACTCAGTAAATGTAGTGAAAACATAGCTCAGAGAAAGATATGAGAAATAAGAGTTGGTAGCTGGGAGTGATGGTGTGCACCTACATAGTCCTAGTTCCTCAGGAGGGTGAGGCAGAAGGATCGCTTGAGCCCAGAAGTGTGCGGTCACAGTAGGCTACAATCATACCACTGCACTCCAGCTTCAGTGACAGAGCAAGATCCTCTCTCCAAAAAGAATAAAAAAGAAAAAAAAAAGAGTTTATATTTCTAACAAATTTTAAAGGAGATTCAAGTAATGTCCACATTAAAAACTCATATTATTGGAGGCTGAGGCAGGAGAATCTCTTGAACCTGGGAGGTGGAGTTCGTATTGAACTGAGATTGTGCCACTGCTCTCCAGCCTAGGTGACAGAGCAAGACTCCATCTCAAAAAAAAAAAAAAAAATTGAATTAATACTTTAGAAAGATTAGAGTAATATTCATATTCAATAATATTTATTGACCACCTATTCAGTGTTCCTCTTTTTTTTCTCATATGCTCTTCACCATAGCCTAGCTGAGTTGGTTTTAATATTTTGCTGGGAATGAAGCTAAAACTCAGAGAGACTAAGAGACTTGCTCAAGGCCACATAGCTAGTAAGAATTTAATTCAAGATTTAAACTCAAATTCTTTGACTCGGTACAGAGCTTTTCCACTCATCTCAATGCTTTGCAAACTTCAGTTTTTCTCATTCTACTCTCACAGCGTTTGTTACCAAAATTATTATTTACTTAATATTTCCCTTCAAATTGATTCACTATTTATATTTAAATATATTTAACCTTTACTTAAGCAATAACATCAGTGAAATTATGAGGTTAGTGGGCTTATTACACATGAGTGTTATATGTAAGTTAAACACATAACTTCAACATTTTTTTAAAAAAGGTATCTCCATGTGGTACCCAAAATAAATGCCAACAGTGATATCTACTCCACATTTAGAAAAACAGGTGTCTCATAGGCCTGTTGTAAGAAATAAATATATAGCACTTAGAACACTTAGGGCTCTGTGTTCATTATTATCATTAGTCACAGGCTTCTAATCTTCACATACATCAGAATCTGCTGAGATACTTGTAAAGATGCATATTCCCAGACCCCACCCCTAGATCTGGGATGAAGTTCAGGAATTGGATTTTCTTTTTAAACAAACATCCAGCAAGTCTGTTGCTGATGCCCCTAAAATAATATTTTAGCCACCCTGTGCCCACATATTGGGGACTCTCTGACTAGTCCCTGAAGCAGGAGTCACTTAGCACAACTATCTCCATTCACATTTCAAATGAGTGTTCTATTAATTTATAGTCACCAAATCACAACGCTGAAGAAAAAATTCCAAACAGGTTGTCATGGATTCTCTTTCCAAATTCTTCTTTACAAATCTATTTTCCCACTGGGACTGAGTAGAGGTATGGAGAGGGTAGATAAGTTCACTCTCTGCAGGCACCACATTATCATGGGTGGAACTTCCCAAAGCAGCAAAGTCATAAATATGCTCTGGGCAGCCCAGGGAAGCGTTTGATCCTCTGCCCAGGGATCTCTGCTTGTCATCTGCTCAACCTCATTCATCACAATAAAGACAAGGAGCTAAATTGGAGAGTGAGATCCAGTGTGGAGGATCTCTGTGAAGGCGACAGGACAGTCACCACCCCTGACAGCAGGGAGAGAAAGGGAGACAAGCCAGGAGGGCAGGGGCAAGGAGGTGGAGGATTGCTGCAACACCAGGACAGGCCTGCAGGTGGGTGAGACCCACGTGGAGGCTAATGAAGAGCAGAAGGGGAGAAGCAGCAGTCTGGCCCTTCCTCAGCACTGGCTCCCTGCCTCAGAACCATGGGCACCCCTGGCTGCATGGTTGGCTCAATCCTCAGCATTTCAAAGAGGTTAGTGGTAACCACGAGCCATATATTGTTTAGTTGTTCAATTAAAAAATAAAAACAAATTAGTTGGCAACATTGACTATAAAGAAACTGTATAGTAAGTCTGGACTTGTAGCTTTTCTTGAGATCATGGAAAACCTCAAAACACTAGGTTCATATTCCAACATGGCAGTGACTGACTAGAATTAAGTTCTGGTTGCTGCCATTAGACAGTGTTCATGTCCAGTTAGCAAGAGTCCCCATTACTCCTCACTGGTCACATCCAACCTTTTAAACTCATTTTTACCTGCCCTGGTTGGCATTTGAGCTTATGAATCCTATGCAACCCACCTTATTAAGTAAAATAAAAATGCCCACATCACCTTCTTTCCTTCTTTTCTTTTGCAAATATCTATGTTTGTTTAATGCCAGTATCCAAGACCTAACTAACACCTCATAGGTTCAATAAACCTAAGTTGAATTATTTAAAAGACGTACTGAGCCTAAAGCTGTGCTAGGCACTGCAAGGAGATACAAACTTGAGCAAGACATGACATATGACTTCAAGGAGGGAGCCTGGGGCAGAGGAAAAAGAGCACCAAAGTTGGAGTCTGGCTTGGCTTTGTGTTTTAGACAAATAATGTAACCTCTCTGAGCCTTAGGTTCCTCATCAGAAAAGCGAGGATGAAAATGCTACATTCCTCACAGGGCTGTTTTAAGGGCTAAATAAAAGAATGGAGGTGAAAATCTGAAGTATTTGAGAGCCCAGTCTAGATGGCAAATTCCCTATAAGTACAACAAAGACAGAAGGAAAAAAAGACAGCCAGTGGAGTGCTGAGAAAAAAACTTTAGGAATGAAATGGCTTTTAATCTCGGCCTTAAGATACACATAGGATCAAGTCTTACTGAGATATGGTGAGAAATTTCTAGGCAGAAGAAAGGGTAAGTGTGGAAGGGTACACAGTGGAAAGGTGGGTTTGATCAGGGCTGGAGCGTAGCCCATGAATGCTGGGCTGGGTCTGAAAACCCGGTAACAGCTCTCCAACTGCTGGCATGAGCAAGACCTTGGACAAGGGCTTTATCATCTGCCGACTTTCCTGAAGCCTGAGCCAACTCCTCCTACTCACACCCATCAGGTAGATAAAAGACCATGATTCCGGTGACCACACACACACAGCCAGACAAACCATTCCAGATCCTCCCTTTATAAGAATCCCCATTAGAATGTAGACAATAAAGGGCTTTAAACCAATCTAGGTGGCAATCTTTAACCTTGGCCCAACTTTTACAAGATTTATGAAAACCTTTCAAGTGGGGTTTTGCAGCTGATTTATTTTTATATTTCTGGGTAATATATATATTTCTTTTTTTTAAGCCCATAATGAGATGAAAAGACGAGTAGATATCTATAGCTCAATCGATAGTTGAGCTAACCGGGTACTTAATCAAAGCACTCTAACGCCAGCTTGAGTAAATATTAACAAGATTATTTTAAATTACAAAAGTACTAATAAAAAAGTGGACTAAGCATACTTCGTGCTTACTATGGACTAAGCCTTGTTCTAAGTGTGTTACACATCTATTAATTCCTTTAATCCTCATAGTTTATGGGTTAAGTAATATTGTTAATATCCTCCTTGTATAGATGAGAAAAGTGAGGCCTAAGGGGGTTAAATAATTTGCCCAAGGTCATATACCTAATGAGTGAAAGAGTTGTAGTTTGCACTCAGTCAGAATTCAGAGTCCACTTTTCAGCCACTGTGCTATACTGCCTCTCATGAAGAATATGAACATCTATTAAGAAATAAGGACGTGATCACAGAAGGCTTAGAGAGGACTGACCCCCATCTGCATTGCCTGGCTCCTCCAGCAACCAGGGATGGGGTTGAGCAAGAGGAAGCCCTGCAAATGCGAATGCCTTATTGGCCAGACTTGCTTTTGCTTTTGACAACCAGAGAAACATTGAAGCTGAGCTAAACATTCTTTAGAGTTCATAGAAGGAGGCAGCAAGGGTGGTGACCATGGAAACGGACTGCCTGCAATGGTTTCACCACTTCTGCTCTGTGCCCTGAAGCTGGTTGCTCAACTTCTCTGATCTCAGCTTTCTCATATGTACAATGGAAATAATTTTACGTTGCTCATAGCATTGTTGGGAGGATCAAAATAATTCACGTAAAGTAGTTAGAAGGTGCCTGGCAGAAGAGGCTCTCAGTGAATGTCAACTATTATGCTTATTTAGGCATTTTTCCCCTTTCTAATCAGATTCTTAGACAGCAGCCCATGTATGATTCTTTTTATTCCAATGTATTTTTTTTTAAGTGTGGTTGATCTTGGGGCTCAGTGGTGTGAATTACATGACGTGAGTTTGCCAGAGAGGTTGAAGAGTTTCCTAAAGTAAGCAAGAGTTATAACCAGGGTTTGGTCCAAGGAAGGACCAAGAAAACAAAACAATTGATGTGGTGTTATTATTATTGTGTAACGTTATTTTTATGTCCAGATTAATGTCATCCAGAAAAACAAAAATTTATCTTTTAATCAATATTTATTAAGTACCTACAGTTACATATTACTAGACTAGATTCTAGAAACACAGAAAGTGGTGGCCTCTGCCCTCACCGAGCCCATGGTCTTCTGGTGAGAGCAAACAGACTGTCTTAATGGTGATGACAGAGAAGGGACAGGGTCTATGGGAACAGGAAGTAGAGGTGTCCAACCTAGACTTGAAAATTCGATAAAGATTTCCTGGGGGAAGTAGTGTCTGATTCAATATGTAAAGAATGAAATGGAGTGGGGTCCAGATAAATGAGGGAAGGAGTGGGGAAGGAATATGCAAGGGAGAGAACATTCTAGACATAGGTAACAGCATGCAAAAATATATAAAGGTTATAAGTATCATACTCAATAATCATGAGTATAGTATGGATAAAAGAAACTAATAATTTATGACTAAAGTCTTAAGATTTGAGGAAAAAGGGGGCAGGTAATGCAACTGCAGAACTCAGGAGTGCCACATTAAACAGAAAGGGCAGTGGGCACCCAGGCAGGAGGCATAGTGCAAAGGAGTCATGTGATCAGAGTTACATACAAGAGAGATTCTTCTGTCTGGAATGTGAAAGGGAGAAAGACAGGTGGCAGGGAAACCTGAAGAGAGGTAGTGGTTAGATTAAAAAGAAGGGGGCTGAAATGAATGAGATCAACACAGCAGGGGGAATCCACAGAACTGGATGGTCCATCACATATGAAGGAGAGAAAAACACATGGAAAAGCAGAGATTTCTGGCTCAGACACTGGATGGACAATGGGGTCATTCATGGAGACAGGAAACACAGGAGAAGCCAGTTTGTGGGGAGGAGTGGTGGAGATGACACCAAACTCAGTTTTGAACAAGTCAACTTTTACACAATTGTTAGATTCCCAAGGGGAGCTATCCAGCTGACTACCAGCACTGTGAGTCCATAGCTTAGGAGGGCACCCCAGCCTAGACTTACAGATGGCCAGTCCTTCCTCAACAAGCAGTATCTGTAAGGACAGGAGAGACTGAAACTCTCAAGTGAGACTGCACAATGTAACAGAAGGCCTGAGACCAACCAGGAGGAATCAGACAATTCAAGGAAAATACAAAAAAAAAAAAAAAAAAAAAAAAGCAAGAGTTGCAAATAAGTGAAATATCTTGTCTGCATCTCCTTCCAACCTCAATGGGCATTAATCTTTATGACAGCAAGTCCTCCATCTTCATTCTTTTATTCCAAGCCACTCGGCACAAAAAGCAGCAACTCAGTAAATATTTTGCGAGTGAATGAGTAAACTGTCCAAGGTCACACAATCAGAAACTGGCACAGCCACAGTAGTCTGGATGATTTCAGATAGGATTTCTTCTCCCTCGCCCCTCCTGCAGGCTGAGAGAATCCAGGATTTGGAGTTAAGTGACATAGAGGGTTTGCCGCATTAATAGCATTCCAAGGACACTCCTATTTAATACTCCCCATCACAAAACACTTAGTGGGAAATGAAATTCATTCATTTTATTATTTCCTGGGTCTGCACTCCCTTCTATAAACACTAAACTCTGTGTTGAACAAATTGCTGCACACTTAGACATATGCTGGCTGTGCTGCTGTGGTCATTGGCAGAAAAGTTTACAGGGTGACCTTCTCTTTCTGCCTATAACCACAGTGCCATGGACATGGAGCCCAGCTAGGCAGTCTAACAGATGCTACAGTTAGGACCTTTCAGAGAAGGTCCTGATGCCAAACATGAAACTAGTGGGTGTGCACAATAAACTCGGGGGCAGATAGTCTGATCCATCTCACTGTTTCCTGTCAAGGTATTTCCCATGCAGTGAAGAAACCTGCATTGACATTTTTGGTGTTTATCATCAGGATTCTCCATATTTTAAATAAGGCTTGAAATTTTAAATATAATTTTTCTCATAAGAAAAATAAAACTCATTGTAAAAAAAACTTAGAGAAGTGTTAATAAGATAATAAAAATATTTTATAATCCCACTATCCAGTAATAACCATTATCATTTGGGGTTATTTCCTCTACATTTTATATCAACTGTTTTAAATAGCTGAGATGGAACAAAATATCTTTGTATACGGCTCTTTAGTATAAATATTCTGATTTATGTATATATCAAGTTTATACAATCATTCTCCTATTGCTGAGCATTTTATTTTGTATTGTTTGTCAGTACTATAAAATTATTATAATAACTTTATCCATAAATTGTTATCTACATTCCAGGCTATTTCTCTTGAACAGATTCCTAAAAGTAGATGACTAGCTTCAGATACACATTCTTGGATCTGATGGAAAAATTCTTACCATCTATCTGTAAATTACAAACAGATGCAGAAGTTTGCACAGACATATGCTCACAGACACAGCTACCAATCTCTATAGGCCTTAAAGGTCACAAAATGTAAGAAGGAATTTATGTAACTAATGTAAGAAGAACTTCCTAAACCAATTTCATTTTCCAGGATAAAAAACTTGTGTAAAACTACTTCATCTTCACATGAATGTTTGTGCATAAAGTCTTCTAGCACACCACCAGTCAACAGAAACCCAAATGCCCCAAAACAACATCAAGTTTCAGAGCCAGGAGAACTCAGGAGATCCTAGAGTCCAAGCTCTCCCTCCAATTCTATAATTGAGGAAGCTGGGGCCCTGAGGACAAAATCTGATTTTATCACTGACTTTAGTGATAAAGTCACACAAATAATATATGGCAGAATTAGGACTGTGGCAGGTCACTTTAGAGCAGTTCAGTGCCAATGAAACATCTTCTAAATGCCAGGTGCTGTTTTAGGTCCTGGAAACAGAGGTGAACACAACAGGGTTGATGACAGTGGTAAGGACAGAGAAGAACTCCTAAGACGAGTGGAACCCGGGAGTGGTGGCACACACCTGCAGTCCCATCTACTCAGGAGGCTGAGGCAGGAGGATCGACAGAGCCCAGGAGTCAAGGGCCAGCCTGAGCATCATAACGAGAATCAATATCTAAATTTAAAAAAGGAAGAAAAGCCATTAGAGGAAACTACATATTTTTTAATGTTGTAGGATAGTATCTTTAATGTGTGACCCTTTGCCTTGTATGCAGGAATGTTTTTTTCTCAGTCTGGGTTCTCATGATGTCATTTCTACAGAAGGAATGAAAACTTCTTATACTTATTCCCACAATTGGATACAGAACCTATCCAACAAGTTTCATAAAATGATAGAATAATAACAACAACCACAATTGCTAACATTTATTGAGTGTTTATTATGTGCCAAGCACCATTCTAAACCTTTTACTTACAGTAATTCCTTTAGGTTGAGCTTCTCCTAAATCACATCAATTCCCCTTAAGAACTAATTTTAGAAAATCCCAAATCTGGTGGGACCAAATAACTAAATTTGACAGAGTTTAAGAATCCAATCTGACAAGGCAGCACCCAACCAAAGTAGAATGCAACCATTATGCAGAGGAAATTCAGGTCATTGAAAAACAAAATGTGAAGGCCTCCCGGGAAGGTGATATCATTGGTACAAGAAATTGATCTGAAGTAAGAACTTCTCAAGCAGTTGCTTCAATGCTTGGTCATTTTCCAGTTAAGAAGATAAGCCTCACCATACGCAATGCCATGTCCCTCAGTTGAAAGGAAAGCTAAAACTTGACTACCCTGAAACAATATTTTCAGAGGCAGCCAAACAGAAAAAGTAACTAATTACAAAAAGACAAAACAAACAAAGAAACAAGAGGTTCTAAGTTAGGACTGCTTTGATGAGATGGAACGAACTGTCACTTAGCCTGAATGAGAGTTAAGGGTACAATATTTAGGCATAATTCCATAAGAGACCCATTCAGTCTTTCCTTAACTTCTTCTGTCGTAAAAACTCACCTTAGACTAGATAACGTTTTGTGGTTTCCAGATAGATCATATTTCTAGTACCAGATTACCCGGCAGGAAATTATACAAACCTTGGCATCTGTTTATATCTGTGCAAAACTCGAAAGCATCAGTCTACGATGAATGGTTCTCATTAAAACCCACGGTGGTGACTGTGTCGACATGCCGAGCTGGGGTGTGCCCTGCCATCTGCAGGAGACCCCGGAGGCACAGTCTTGACAGGCACAGCTGACGCTCAACAAAGGGGATTCTGGCTGCCGCTTTGAGTAGCTGAACCAAGAGGGCAGCATCTCCAATTGCTCAGCATATTATGCCTGTCTCCTTGTTTGACAACTTCCAAGGGAACTGACTGGTTTTAACCACATTGGTGAAATCACATGATAGAGCATGAGATGAGAATGATAATGAACCATGAGTGGCAGGTGTTCGGCGTTTGCCCTGTGTCAAGCACTGCACTCAAGCTCTAACACCTGATTTCATCCTTATAACAATCCTACAAGGGGTTACTATCAGTAACAGTACTATCCCCACTTTTAAGAGTGATAAACTGAGGCTTAGAGAGGGTTAGTGCCTTGTCCAAGGTCACGCAGTTAGAGTTGAGGAGCCAGGTTTGCGTGACTCCACAGCCTTCATCGTAGTCATTGCTGCAACCACTGCCTCCCATGCTTAGTTCAAGACCACCCCAAGCTTGCTCGTCACTTTGTCAACTAATCTGAAACCCAACAGTCTCCAAAAAAAGGGCTATCTCCTTTAATAAGCAACTGATCTCATCAAAACGGAGTCCCTAGACACAGAAAGTAAAGCTGTAGAATTATACTGATTGAGGTGATAACAGCACAATAGAATAAAATAATGCTCTAAACACTTTTAATTCTCAGACACTACCACATGCAACGATGCAAGTCCCTGGTGGAAAGAGTTCTTTCATTGCCTTTATGGGCTTTCGGAAACTCAAGGTTTAATTTTTGTTCCTTTAAAGAAAATATTACAAATTGTGGTCAGTTTGCTAAGATAGGTTTAACAAGTTGGTTTTTTTCCTAAGCAAATGTAACGTCTGGGGAGATGTTAAATGCGGAAACATCATTACTAAAGTTTCCAACGACAACACTCTCCGTGATAGCAACCAGCTAGCACTGACCACTTTTGCCATGAGCAAGTGCCGAGAAGCCAGGTGGTCTCACTCTTCTGGGCCAGCCTCGATGACGATGGATTGTAAGCACACATATCTAAAGTTACCAAAGAAGGCAGGCCGGTTTAGTGCACAGCTTTGGAGTCATAGAGAGCTGGATCTGAGCTCTGCCATTCACCAGCTGTGTTAACGTTGATGTTGGGCAAATTTCTTAACTTCCCTGAATCTCAGTTTTTTCATCTGTAAAATACAGATGATGATACTTCATGGAGTTGTTAGAATGAAATAACTGATAGCATGTAAAGTGCACCACGTATTTAAAAGTGTTCAACAAAAAATAATACTAGAACTTTCTATTTCCTTGTACCTATTGAGACCTAAGATCATAAGGAAAGTTGAACACAAACTTCACACCTTAGCAAACTCTTAGCACATGCCTTGCCTAGGTTTTCAACTGCTGAGTGTCTTAAAACCCAGCTTAGGAATTCATCCTCAGTTCTCAAAAAGTTGCTGAAGCTTCAGGTCATGCCTCTGGCCCACATAACCAGGTGCTCAGACACAGCAGGGGAAATGTGACAGCACACATTCAGAAACCAAGAATCACAACCTAAATTAGACCACCACGTCTTAATATCAGCACATTGTGTGCCATCAAAACTGCCCCACTGCTGAAGCTGTAGGCTTTCTTTGAAAAGCCCAACTAATTTCAGACAAACTGATGAAGTGACGTATTAACCTACTATCACCTCAGAATTAGGAAGGGAAATAAATTCTTCAAAACTCACAAAGATCAACTGTAAGCTCAGTGTGGGGCAGAGAATGTGATTTATTTATTTTTGTTTTCACTACTCCTGGCGCAGCTCTAGACATAAAATAAGATTTTTATCAATATTTGATGGAGAACTGGTGGAATGGACAAGTTGAATTCAGACTATGTCAGTTTTTGCACACACACACACACACGTAGGTATATGTGTAAAGAAAGAGGATAGAATTGATTTTGTTTGTCCCAGGGAAGCCAACAAGACACTGACCTCTTGCTATAAAACCCAACCCAAAGTCAGTATAGAAAGACAGTGCAGTTCAGGTGAATTCCATTGAATAAGCATTTGCTGTGTGCCTGCTAAGGGAAGTGGAATTTGGTAGCCAAGAGCTGTGAACTCTATCAGAAGACTTACTGCCTATATGCTCTTAAAGAAATCAAATAATGCCTCTGAGTCTCAGTTTTCTCACCTGTCAAATAAGGATGATCAGATCTGACAGGGTAGCTGATAAAGTCAAGAGAGATTACATACCTGAACACTTCCTAAGTGTCCCAGTTAGGGCTAGGCTAAGCTACATGTATCTCAAAAGTTAAAATTAAAATAAATAGCTTAAATGGAAGTGTTTTATTGCTTAAAAAAATATATAAGACTGATACAACTGCTTCATGGTCAGAAAAGGCCAGATTTTTTCTATCTTACTGCTCTGCCATACTTAGAAAGACAGATGATGGTACCCCAGGCAGTGCATCTGCATTCTAGATAGCAGGAAGGAGGGAGAGGAGAGCAGAGAGGAGGGGACAAAGGTGCTTCCTCTTCACCTTTTTTTGAGGTTACAGAAAACACTTTTACTTGGATCTCCTTGGTGAGGACTTAGTCATATGACCACATCTATCTGTAAAGGAGCCTAGGAAATGTAGTATTTCTTCCACTGGAAAGCAATGTACTCAGCTACAAATCAGAATTTTTTTCCTTTTTTCTTTTTTTGAGTCTTGCTCTGTCACTCAGGCTGGAGTGTGATGGTGCAATCTTGGCTCACTGTAACCTCTGCCTCCTGGGTTCAAGCAATTCTCCGCCTCAGCCTCTCAAGTACCTGGGATTACAGGCGCCCACCACCATGCCCAGCTAATTTTTGTATTTTCAGTAGAGACGGGGTTTCGCCATCTTGGCCAGGCTGGTCTTGAACTCCTGACTTTGTGATCCACACACCTTGGCCTCCCAAAACGCTGGGATTACAGGTGTGAGCAACCGCACCTGGACTAACATTTGTATTTTTTAGTAGAGATGGGGTTTCACCATGTTGGCCAGGCTGGTCTTGAACTCTTGACCTCAGGTGATCTACCCACTTTGGCCTCCCAAAGTGTCAGGATTACAGGCATCAGCCACTGTGCCTGGCCCAGAATTCTTTTTCTAAAACAGAAATAGATATTGCGAGGAAAAAAAAAATCAAAACTAGCACTCTTTGACACATATGGCACATTTAGTATCATTAAATAATTCATTAATTAAAGCACTTATTAAGTAAACAGTATTAAAATTAAAACCTTACTAGGTGTCAGGTACTGATCTGGAGATTAACGGTGTAAGGATAACAGATGTCATCTGTAACTGAGAAAACTACCATGTAGTGTATAGCAGGCACTACTGTCTACCTAGTCAACACACCTGAGCAAGCAGGAAGTCCTAATACTTCTCAAATCTGTCCCCTCTTCTCCAATCTCTACCCTGTATGGACGAGTTACAGCCTTCACCTGGTCTTGAGAACCATCTTGCCTGGTCTACTGAACAGCTCTTGAATTTTCTCTTTCCCCTCAGAGATGCCCTTCACACAGCTACCAGTCAGCCTCCTGCTTAAAATCCACAGATGTATCCCATCACGTCCAGATGGAACCCACATTCCTCCACTTGCTATACACTGTGTGACCCCACCGACCTCTCCTAGCATCATCTCCTATCACACCTGCCTTTGACTTTCTTACAAGTAGCACAGAGAGAGTCTGGGCTCATGGCCTACATCGTGACATTCTCAACTCCAGGCCTGCGCTCACACTTAGTCCTGCCTGAGGCACTCTCCCCACTCCCTCATCTGATGGATGTCTGATCATTATTTGAGATGCACTTAAATCATCACCAACTCTAGGGAGGCTTTTCTCAGACCCCTACTCCTCCTTCTGCAACTAGGAGCAGATGCCCACCCTCTCCCACTCCCTCAGCAGTTCTGTACTTACTTCTCCAGGTACTTAACATCTCCACATTGCAGTGAACTGCTTGTCATTTTTCTCTTCTAGCTTATGTCTTTCATCTCCTTATTCTCAGTGCCTGGCACATTGTAATAATATTCATTTCTCTGTTCTCTTATTCAACAAGATCTCTATTAACAAGTTAGATCCATCTCCTATTCTTACAGACCTTATAATCTTTTTAAAAATAATTTTATCTCATTTTATCTATTTTTTGAAACAGTCTTACTCTGTCACCCAAGCTGGAGTCCAGTGGCGCAATCTCAGCTCACAGCAACTTCTGCCTCCTAGGCTCAAGCAGTCTTCACACCTCAGCCTCCTGAGTAGCTGGGACTATCGGTGCACCCTACCATGCCCAGCTAACCTTTGTATTTTTAGTACAGATGGAGTTTTGCCATGTTGCCCAGGCTAGTCTTGAACTCCTGGGCTCAAGGGATCCTCCTTCCTGCCTGGGCTTCTAAAAGTGCTGAATAATTTTATTTTAAAATTTTTAAACGACACATAATAATTGTACATATTTATGAGATAAATATGTATGTGCATATTTATGAGATAAATATGTATGTGCATATTTATGAGATAAATATGTATGTGCATATTTATGAGATAAATATGTATGTGCATATTTATGAGATAAATATGTATG